>PVJD01008053.1:0-76819 GCA_004026545.1 Mormoops blainvillei | reverse complement strand
TGTAGCTGTCCATATCTCCCAACACCATTTGTTGAAGAGGCTATTTTTACTCCATTTTATGCTTCTGCCCCCTTTGTTGAATATTAATTGACCATAGAGATATGTGTTTATTTCTGGGCTCTCTATTCTGTCCCATTGATTTATGTGTCTGTTCTTATGCCAGTACCAGACTGTGTTGATTGCAGTGTCCTTGTAATATACTTTGATGTCAGGTATTGTGATCCCTCCTACTTTGTTCTTCTTTCTCAAAATTGCTGCAGGTTTTTGGGGTCATTTATGATTCCATATAATTTTTGAAATGTTTGTTCTATATCTGTGAAATATGTCATTGGTACTTTAATAGGGATTGCATTGAATCTATAAATTGCTTTGGGTAAATATGGACATTTCGATGATGTTAATTCTTCCAGTCCATGAACATGGCATATGCTTCCATTTATGTCTTTCATAATTTCTTTTCAGTGTTGTGTAGTTTTCTGAGTACATGTCTTAAACCTCCTTAGTTAAGTTTATTCCTAGGTACTTTATTTTTCTTGTTGCTGTAGTAAATGGGATTTTTTTCCTGATTTCTGCTTCTGATATTTCATTGTTGATACAAAAATGCCTTCAACTTCTGAATATTGACTCTGTATCCTGCTGTTTTGCTCAATTCACTTATTAGGTTGAGTAGTTTTTTTGTAGAGTCTACAGGGTTTTCGATGTACACTATCATGTCATCTGCCAACAATGACAGTTTTACTCCTCCTTTCCAATTTGGATGCCTTTTATTCCTTTTTCTTGTTTGATGGCTGTGGCTAGCACTGCTAATACTATGTTGAATAGAAGTGGTGAAAGCGGACATCCTTGCCTTGTTCCTGATCGTAGTGGGAAAGCTTTTAGTTTATGTGTATTCAATATAATGTTGGCTGTGGGTTTCTTGTATATGGCCTTTATTATGTTGAGTTATGTCCCCTTTATTCCCACTTCACTGAGTGTTTTTTATCATAAATGGTTTCTGTACCTTACCAAATGCTTTTTCTGCATCTGTTGATGTGATCGTGTGATTTTTGTCTTTCCTTTTGTTTATATGATGTATTACATTTATTGATTTGTGAATATGGTACCATCCTTGCGTCCCTGGGATGAATCCCCCTTGATCGTGGTGTATGGTCTTTTTAATGTATTGCTGGATGGAGTTTCCTCAAATTTTGTTGAGGACTTTAGCATCTATATTCATCAGTGATATTGACCTGTAGATTTCTTTCTTTTTGAGTCTTTATCTGAGTTTGGGGTTAGTATGATGCTGACCTCACGAAAAGAGTTTGGGAGTGTTCCTTCTTCTTGGATTTTTTTGGAATAGTCTGAGAAAGACAGAGGTTAGCACTTCCTTAAATGTTTTGTAAAATTTTCCCGTGAAATCATCTGGTCCAGGGCTTTTGTGTGCCTGGAGTTTTTTGATTACTGCTTCAATTTCACCAGCTATTATCACTCTGTTCAGGCTTTCTGCTTCTTCTTCATTCAGTTTTGATACATTATGTTTTTCTAGAAATTTGTCCATTTCACCCAGGTTTTCAAAAATTCTTGGCATATAGTTGCTCATAGTAATTTCTTACAGTCCTTTGTATTTCTGTGGTATCAGTTTTAATTTCTCTTCTTTTGTTTCTGATTTTATTTGCGCTCTCTCCCTTTTTCTTTGATGAGTCTGCTTAAAAGTTTGTCGATTTTTTTTTATTTGTTAAAAGAACCAACTCATTGATCCTTTGAATTGTTCTTTTAGTCTCTATGTCATTCAGTTCTGCTCTGATCTTGATTATTTCCTTCCTTTTGCTTGCTGTGGGCTTTGTTTGTTGTTGTTTCTCCCGTTCATGTAGACATAGTGTTAGGTTGTTCATTTGAAATGTTTCTATCTTTTTTAGGTAGGCCAGTATTGCTATGAACTTCACTCTCAGGACTTCCTTCGTTGTGTCCCATAGGTTTTGGACTGTTGTATGTTAATTTTCATTTGTGTCCAGAAACATTTTGATATCTCTTTGATCTCATTATTTACCCATTCATTGTTTAATAGAATTCTATTCAGTCTCTGTGAGTTTGGATATTTGTGAGTTTTTCCTTGAGTTTGGTTTCTAGTTTTAAGCCCTTGTGGTCTGAGAAAATGCTTGATATGATTTTGGTTCCTTAAATTTATTGAGGTTTATTTTGTGTCCTATCATGTGGTGTATTTGAAAATATTCCATGTGCATTTGAAAAGAATGTGTAGTTTGCATCTTTGGGATGAAAGGTTCTATGTATATCAGTTAGGTCCTTTTGATCTAATGCTTCATTCAGTTCCACAATATCCTTGTTGTTTGTATTATTTATCCCTTGTTGACAGCGGGGTGTTAAAATCCCCTACTACAAATGTATTGCTGTCTATATCTTCCTTGAAGTACTCCTGGATTATCCTTATTTACTTGAGTGCTCCTATGTTGGGTGCATATAGGTTTACAATGTTTATGTCTTCTTCATGGATTCTTCCTTTGAGTATTATGAAGTGTCCTTCTGTGTCTCTTTGTATGGCCTTTGTTTTGAAGTCTATTTTGTCTTATATAAGTATTGCTACTGGGCTTTTTTTTTTTCCTGTCCATTTGTTTGGATATTTTTTCCAATCCTTTACTTTCAGTCTGTGTAGGTCTTTTGTTCTTAGGTGGATCTCCTGTAGGCAGCATATATGTGAGTCCTGTTTTCTTACCCATTCAGCTACTCTATGTCTTTTAATTGGAGCATGTAATCTATTTACATTTAAAGTTATTATTGATAGGTAATTATTCCTTTTTTCCCTTTGTACTTCTGTTCCTCTCTCTCTTACTCTTTTTCTTTATCTTCTTAAAGCAGTCCCTTTAGAATATCTTGCAATGCTGGCTTGGTGGAGGTGTATTCTTTTAGGCTTCTTTTGTCTGGGAAACTCCTTATTTCACCTTTCATTTTAATTGTGAGCCTTGCTGGGTAGATTTGTCTTGGTTGC
This sequence comes from Mormoops blainvillei, assembly GCA_004026545.1. Lineage (NCBI taxonomy): Eukaryota > Metazoa > Chordata > Mammalia > Chiroptera > Mormoopidae > Mormoops > Mormoops blainvillei. The sequence goes on along the minus strand of PVJD01008053.1, from coordinate 73,839 downwards.
AAGCCACTGGTTTTCTTTACTTGAAATATTTCTTGCTACTCCCTTCTGGCTTGTAGTGTTTCTGTGGAGAAGTCAGTTGCCTGCCTTATTGGGGCTTCCTTGTATGTTACTTCCTGTTTCTCCCTTGCTACCTTTAAGATTCCCTCTTTGTCTTGATATCTGCCATTTTCATTATGATGTGTCTTGGAGAGGGTGTGTTTGGGTTTCTCTTGATTGGGATCCTCTGTGCTTCTTGTACTTGTGTGAGTTTTTCACTACACAAATTAGGGAAACTCCTTATTTCTCCTTTCATTTTAATTGTGAGCCTTGCTGGTTTGTCTTTTCCATCATTACTTTTTCAAACAGGTTTTCTATCTCTTGCGCCTCTTCTTCTCCTTTTGATATTCCTATTACACAGATAATATTATGTTTTTTTTTGTGCTGCATTTCCCTTAACTCCTCTTCATTCTTTTTGAGCCTTTTAAAAAACTTTGTTGCCCTTTCTGGGAGTTTTTTTCTACCATTTCCTCCAGCTCGCTGATGTAATCCTCTGCTTCATCTAGCCTGCTTTTGATTCCTTCTACTGTGTTCTCCAATTCTGAAATTATGTTCTTCATTTCCTCTTGGTTCTTACTGATAGTTTCTATCTCCTGTTTCATGCTGATATAGTTTGCTGCAAATTCCTCATAGTTTCCCTGTAGTTTTTCGTAATTCTCACTGAGCTCATTGAGTTCATTGAGCTTCCTTATAACCATAGTTTTGAACTCATTATCTGATTATTTACGTGCTTCTATTCCATTTAGTAGTCTTTCTTGGGATCCCTGCTTTCCTTTAGATGGGGGTTGTTTCTTTGTCTTCCCATTATTTGGCTTCTGGACCAAAACCACAAAGCCCAGGAAACAAACCCACAACTGCAAAAATAACTACCCCCTGCAATCCTACTATCAATAGTAAATGAAGCAGTATTAATAAGGCTATAAAGAGATTAAGGCTATTATAAGAAAGGAGAAAAATAAACTATAGTATAAAATCTAGTGACTTTATATGCACCAACTCAATGGACAAGGGATGAAAGTTGAAAAGTTATGTAGTAAAAAAATACCACAAATCATGGAGAAGACCACAGTGGATTTCCTCTTGGTAACCTCTAGTATTTACCACTGTTTCTCCTTTCTGGACCCACCTCTAGTGAAGTCAGATTTGACCCCATCTGACCTGAGGCAGTCTGTTCAAGATGTCCTGGGATCTACTGTCTGTGGTTGTCTCTTTCTGTTGATAATCTAGTTACTCTGTCCTCAGTAGTCAGGCTTATTAAGCACCATATAGCAGGGCAGAATCCCTCCTGGGGTCGGGGCTAATGTTTCCCTTCAGGCTGCTGCTGCTCGGAGGCGAGCGGTCTGTGTGAGCTTGATGGCTGCTGCCCTATGGGGGATGATCCAGCACCAAGATCCCAGAGGCTACTCTCTCAGTTCTCTCCCCAAAGCCTCTGTCCCTAGTCTCTCCTCAAGTGCCCCTAGTCCACTCTGCCTGCCATTTGCGGGGATCTACTGTCTGTAGCTGCCACTCTGCACTCAGTAGGCAGGCTTAAGCACCACAGGGCCAGGGCAGAGTCCCTCTTAGGGGCAGAGCTATTGTTTCCTCTCAGGCTGATGCTCAGGGGAGTGGTCTGCCTGAGGAAGATGGCTACTGCTGTGTGGGGGATGACTCAGCACAGGTATTCAAGTGGCTACTTTCTCAGTTCTTTCCCCAAAGCATCTGTTACCAGTCTTTCAGGCATTTCTAGTCCACTCTGCCCCCACCTTTGCTGGAGCCCAGGGTAAGTGGCTGCAGATGAAAATGTATACTTTGGCCATTTAAACAGATCTTTTGGTCTCCAGCTGTCCATCTCTGGCAGAGAGTAGCCCTGCTGCTTTTTGCAGCTGACTGATACCTGTGTACATTTTGGGCTCTGGTGCTACAGGTTGGGGATCCCCATTTATGGTTTAGACCCCACTCTTCTCAGGGGAATCCAACTGGCTGCTTAAATATCCCTCTGGTGCTGCCACCTGAGCGTGCCCAGCCAGTCTTCTCGCATCTCAACCATACTCCTTACCAGTCAGGTTGTGCTGAACTGATTCTTCTGCCTGTCTGAGGTTATAAGGCTTCTCTCTCACTATTGTTCAGTTGTTTGTTCTGTGTGATTTCTCCACAATTTAGTTGTAATTCCAGATTGGTCCTGGGAGGAAGTCAGTGTGACTTCCGTTCACTCCTCTGCCATTTGATCACCTCTCCTCTTGCATTTCTGATTTTATTTAATTGGGTCCTCTCCTTTTTTTTCTTGAAGATTCTCCTTAAAGGCTTGTTGATTTTTTAAAATCTTTTCATAGAACCAGCTCCTGGATTTATTGATCCTTTGAATTGTTCTCTTAGTCTCTATGTCGTTTAATTCTGCTCTGATCTCAGTTATTTCCTTTCTTCTAAATGGTCCAGGCTTTGCCTGTTGTTCCTCCAGTCCTTGTAGATGTTGTGTTAGGTTGTTTATTTGAAATGTTTCTATCTTTTTCAGGTAGGCCTGTATCGCTATGAACTTCCCTCTCAAAGCTGCCTTCGCTGTGTCTGATAAGTTTTGGACAGTTCTGTGTTCATTTTCATTGGTTTACAGGAAGTTTTTGATTTCTTGCTTCATCTCATTATTAACCCAGTTATTGTTTAATAAGCACGCTATTCAGTCTCCATGAGCTTGAGTGTTTTTGAGTTTTTTCCTTGAGGTTGGTTTCTCGTTCTAGACCCTTGTGGTCTGAGAAAAATGGTTGATTTGATTTTGATTTTCCTGAATTTGTCGAGGCTTGTTTTGTATCCTATCATGTGGTCTATCTTTGAAAATGTTTCACGTGCATTTGAAAAGCATGTGTATTTTGCTTCTTTAGGATGAAAGGTTCTGTATATATCAGTTAAGCCTATTTGTTCTAGGACATTCTTCAATGCCATAATATACTTGTTCATATTTTGTTTAGAAGATCTATCCATTTTTTACAGTGGGGTGTTACAATCCCCTAGTATAAGTGTGTTGCTTTCTATATGTTTCTTGAAGTCTTCCAAGATTTTCCTTATATATTTGGGTCCCCATGTGGATGCATATATATTTACAATGTTTATGACTTCAGGATAGATTCTTTCTTTCAGTATTATATAGTGTACCCCTGTGCCTCTCTTTATGGCTTTTATTTGGAAGTCTATTTTGTTTCATATAATTGTTGCTGTCTGGCTTTTTTTTTTCCTGTCCATTTGCTAGGAATATTTTTTCCCAACCCTTCATTCTAAGTCTGTGTAGGTCTCTTTTCCCTGATGTGGGTGTCGTGTAGGCAGCATATGTGTGGGTCATGTTTTCTTATCCATTCAGCTACATTATGTCTTTTGATTGGAGCATTTAATCCATTTATATTTAAGGTTATTATTGATAAGCACTTATTCATTTTTCCCTCTGTACCTGTGTTCCTCTCTCTCTCTCTCTCTCTTTTCCTCTTCTTAGAGCAGTCCCTTTAGCATCTTTTGCAGTGCTGGTTTGATAGAGGTATAATCTTTTAGCCTTCTTTTGCCTGGGGAACTCCTTATTTTTCCTTCCATTTTAATTGAGAGCCTTGTTGGGTAGCATATTCTTGGTTGCAAGCCTTTGCTTTTCATTATTTGAAATATTTCTTGTCATTCCCTTCTGGCTTGTAGTGTTTTTCTTGATAAATCAGCTGCTATCTTTATCTTTGCACGCTTGTATGCTACTTTTTGTTTCTGTGTTGCTGCTTTTAAGATTCTCTCTTTGTCTTTACATCTTGGCATTTTAATTATGATGTGTCTTGGAGTAGGCCTCTTTGTGTTCATCTTGATTGGGACTCTGTGCTTCCTGAAGTTGTATGGTATTTTCACTCCCCAGGTTCGGGAAGTTTTCTGTCATTGTTTTTTGAAACAGGGTTTCTATTCCTTGCTCCTTTTCTTCTCCTCTGGTATTCCTATGATTTGAATGCTGTTGTGTTTCATGTTGTGTTGCAATTCCTTTAAGGTGTCTTCATATTTTTTTAGTCTTTTTTCTTGTCCTGCTCTACCTGAGTATTTCTTTCTACCTTATTTCCAGCTAACTCATTCGGTCCTCTGCCTCATCCAGCCTGCTTGTAATTCCTTCAAATGTATTTTTTATTTCAGAAATTGTATTTTTCATTTCTACCTGGTTCTTCTTTAAGGTTTTTATTTCCTTTTTCATACTGTTGTAGTTCTCATGCGGTTCCTTGTAGTCGTATGTGATTTCCTTCAGCATCCTTACCACTATTGTTCTGAATCCTATATCTGATAATTTACTTGCCTCTGTTTCATTTAGCTCATTTAGTGGGGAATCTTTTATTCCTTTCGATTGCTGGTTCTTTCTTTGTCTCCACCTTCTGTGGTAGGAGTTCTGTGGGACTCAGTGGTGTGTCCTCTTTGATCTCCTTTTCTGGGTGCTCTGGGTTTGCCCTTTCTTCCGTTTGTGTGGTGTCTCTTCTTGCACTCGGGCTTTTCCTGTTGGTGGCTCCTTTGTTGGTGGGTTCTCCCCCACTGTGGATTTACTGGTATTCACAACTGCCACCTTATATTGTATGTGATCGGGGCAGGGTCAAGGTGAAATAGAGTAAGACAGTGTGGGAGTGTTCTATGGGAATTAAAGTACTAACAAGTAGGGAACAGATAGGCAGTCCTTGCAGAAGTACCACAATAAATGTGATAATTCACCCAAGTAGATACTTTTTATAAAAGGTCAAAAAGAGATAAGACTCTTATTGGGGGTGGGGAAGAATGTGAGCTGGCTCCAGAAAGCAGAATGCCTATGTGGGGCTAGATAATGAGTTATAGTGAGAGTGATTGAATCTTGGGTTAGTGTGGGAGAAAATAAAGTTAACCACGACAGTAATAAAGCTCAGGAAGATAGTGAAATGGGCCAAAACCTGGGTAGGGTGCTGTGCGGGATTTGGAACAACAATAATAAGACAAGCAATATTTAATCTGAATAAAAAGAATAAAAATTAAAAGACCAAGAGTAGTGGGTTATTGGAATATGGGTTCAGTTTCAGAAGAGAAATTAAAATGTGATAGGAAAGGTAGAACAGGAAAACTAGTCAAACATTGAAATCAAACAAACAAAACAAAGAAAACTAAAGGAAGAAAAATTAAAATATATAAAAAATAAATATAGCAAAAAACACAATAAAATAAAAAATAAAATGCAAATTCTGAAGGATATCAAAGTGAAATTTTTTCTCAGTTGTTGGCATTAGCCTTCTGATCTCTCTCTGGATCTGTCTTTGGTCCTTTCACAGCTCCAGATCTTACTGTCTTACACTTGCAAGAATAAAAAAAAAAGGAAGAAAGGAAGAAAAGTCCCCTGCTGACTTTAAACCCACCAAATGATTTCTGTTGGTCTTCCTTGATTCTGCTGTCAGAAGGGGGTTGGGCTCTGTATTTTGTTTTCTGGGTTTTTTTTCCCTCCCCTGTGGATCTGCAAGGATGGGGGCTGTGTCTGGGCTGCCATTTTCCCCATTTCACAGCCTCTAGCTGAACCCTCAGAGCACTGCAAGGCCCACACTGTCCATATGCGTCAGGCTGGCACCTTTAGTCCCTCTCAGTGTGCAGCTCTTTACTTAGTCTGTGAGGTGCACCGAGTGGGAGCAACTTGCACCCCTCCTCCTCACTCTTTGCTGGCTTGGGTACTGCAAGTGCACAAAGTCTTTTTTGGGCAGTTTAGTTCCCCTATTAAATTCAGTCTCTCTGTGGGCTGCTATCCCCCTTACCTTAAGGGACACCTTAAGGGAAATGTAACACAACAGAGAGACTTTGGCTCCAGTTGCCCCGCTTTGATCAGTCTTTGGGGCACCCTTAGTTGGAGTAGTTCACACCGCTGCTCCTCCTTCTTCTCTGTCCCGGCCAGCCACCACCTCTGCGGTGCACCAGATGTCCTTGCACAGCTGTCGAGAGCTTTTTTTTTTTTTTTAGTGAATTCCCCTTGTTTGTCGGCAACCTTTCCTAACAATCACCGGGATTTTCACTCGGCCCAACTCTGACCAGTCCTGGGACTATCTGTATCATGGTCAGTCACAGCCCCCGTCTTCTCCCGTCTCCCGGTGTCTCCCAGCTCCCCAATTTCTCTAATGTTTGTCTAGTATTGTCCCAGTTGGCGACCACTGTCTCAGCTGCAATGCGTCACCTGCTCTGTGTCTCCCACTGCCCAGCGACCAGGTCTCTACCGGTGCAGGTCTGTGACTTCCCTGCTCTGGGAGGGGAGGGAGCTGGCAAGTTACAGTTGCTGAGCCAGCTCTCCTCCAAAGGTCCTGTGGTAGCCATGGTCAGTGGCATGGGGCTGGGGACCACCGGAGCAGCGTCCACAGTACAGGACCTGAGGACCTTCCTGACAGCCTACAAAACCCCCTTACCACCTGTTTTCTATCGTCCTCTGCAACCTTTGGCTTCCAAGCTTCAAATAAGCTGGAATTTCAGTGGCTGATCACTCAGTTCCTCAGAGGATTGGCTAGGTGTCCCGGTTGGACACCTTGCAGGAGCAAGAGGGTTTAGTTCCCACCTACTTCACCGCCATCTTCCGACCTCTATATTGTATTTTTTCCATTACCATTTAATCCCCTTATATTCTCTTCCCCCCGACAATCACCAAACTGTTTTCCCTGTCCATGAGTCAATTTTCTTTTCACTCAATTCCTCCACTTCCTAAATTACCTGCCTTAGCTGTCATCTGGCTCTCTGTGAGTCTGTCTCTATTTCCCTTGTTAGTTCAGTTTGTTCCTTAGATTCCATATATGAGTGAAATCATATGGTATTTGTCTTTCTCTGACTGGCTTATTTCACTTAGCATAATGTTTCCCAAGTTCATCTGTACTGTTTCAAGGGATAAAATTTTCTCCTCTTTATGGCTGAGTAGTCTTCCATTGTGTAAATGTCCCACAGTTGTTTTAGCCACTCATCTACTGATGGGCACTTAGGCTGCTTCCATGTCTTGGAGATTGTATATAATGCTGCAAGGAACACATGGGTATTTATGTTTTTCTGAATTAGCGTTTTGGATTCCTTTGGATACATTCCCAGAAGTGGGATTGCTGGCTCGAAAGGCATCCATTTGTAAATTTTTGAGTTTTTTCCATACTGCCTTCCACAGTGGCTGCACCAGTCTGCATTCCCACCAATGGTGCTAAAGAGTTCTTTCTCCACATCTTCACTTTCACTTGTTTGTTGATTTGTTGATGATAGCAATTCTGACAAGTGTTAGATTATATCTCATTGTGGTTTTAATTTGCATTTCTCTGATGACTACAGATGTTGAGCATCTTTTCATATGTCTATTGGTCATCAGTATGTCCTATTTGGAGAAGTGTCTATTCAGGTCCTTTGCCCATTTTTTAATTGGATTATTTGTGCTTTTGGTGTTGAGTTTTGTAAATTATTTATAAATTTTGGATATTAACCCCTTATCAGATATATTGGTGAATATGTTCTCCCATTCTGTGGATTGTCTTTTTTATTATGTTGATGTTTTCCTTTGCCATGAAAAGCCTTTTTACTTTGATTTAGTCTCATTTTTAATTTTTTCTTTTGTTTCCCTTGCCTGGGGAAAAAAATAAAATATTGCTACAAGCAAGTCTGAGATTTTGCTGCCTATGTTTTCTTCTACAATTTTTATGGTTTTGGGTCTAACATTGAGGTCTTTAGTCCATTTTGAATTTATTCTTGTGTGTGGTGTAAGAAGGTCGTGTAGTTTCATTTTTCTGCATGTATCTGTCCAGTTTTCCCAACACCATTTATTGAATAAACTACCTTTAGCTCATTGTGTTGCTTGCTTCTTCTGTCAAATATTAATTGACTATAAAGTTGTGGGTTTATTTCTGGGCTCTCTATTCTGTTCCATTGATCTATGTCTCCGTCTTTATGCTGGTATGCTGTTTTGATTACTATGGTTTTATATTATACTTTGATACTAAGCAGCATGATTCCTCCAACTTTGTTCATCTTTCTGAGGATTGCTGTTGCTATGTGGGGCCTTTCTTAGTTCCATATAATTTTTTGAAATATTTGTTCTAGTTCTGTGACATACATCATTGGAATCTTGATAGGAATTGCATTGAATCTCTAGATTGCTTTGGGTAATATGGACATTTTAATGATGTTAATTCTTCCTATCCATGAACATGATATGCGATTCTACTTATTTGTATCTTCTATTCCTTTCCTCGGTGTCTTCTAATTTTTTGAGTACAGGTCTTTTACATCCTTGGTTAAGTTTATTCCTAGGTAGTTTATTCTCTTTAAAGCAATTGTGAATGGTATTGTTTTCTTAATTTCCTCTTCTAACAGTTAGTTATTGGCATGTAAAAATACAACTGATTTCTGGATATTAATTTTGTAACCTGCTAATTTGCTGAATTCATTTATCAGTTCTAGTAGTTTCTTGGTGGAATCCTTGTGATTCTGTATGTACAGTATCATGTCATCTGCAAGTAAAGACAGTTTTACTTCTTCTTTTCCATTTTAAATGCCTTTTACTTCTTCTTCTTCTTGTTTGATGGCTGTGGCTGGGACTCCCAGAACTATGTTGAGTTAGAGAGGTGAAAGTGGACATCTCTGTTTCATTCCCAATCTTAAGGGGAATGCTTGTAGATTTTTTTTCCATTGAGTATGATGGTAGCAGTGGGTTTGTCATATTTGACCTTTATTATGTTTCGATATGCTTCCTCTAAAACCATGTTGCTTAGAGTTTTTTTATCATAAGTGGGTGCTGAATTTTATTGATATGATCATGTGGCTTTATCCTTCATTTTGTTTTTTTTTTTTGACAAATCACATTTATTGATTATCGAATGTTGTACCAGCCTTGCCTTCCTGGAATAAATCCCACTTGATCATGGTGTATCTTTTTGATGCATTATTGTACTTAATTTGCTAATATTTTGTTGAGTATTTTAGCATCTATGGTCATCAGGGATATTCGCCTATCAGGGATATTTCTTTCTTTGTCATGTCTTTGTCTGGTTTTCGAATTAGGATATTGTTGTCCTCTTAAAATGAGTTTGGGAGCCTTACCTCCTGTTGAATTTTTTAAAATAGTTTGAGTAGGAGAGGTGTTAGTTCTTGGAATGTTTTATAACATTTCACCTGTGAAACCATCTGGTCCAGGGCTTCTCTTTTTGGGAATTTTTTGATTACTGCTTCAGTTTCACTAGGTGTAATCTGTCTATTCAGATTCTCTGATTTTCCTGATTTAGCATTTGGAAGAATGTATTGTTTCCATGAATTTATCCATTTCACCCAGGTTGTTCACTTTATTGACATATAGTTTTTCATAATATTTTCTTACAAGCCTTTGTATTTCTTTGGTGTCAGTTGTTATTTGTCTTCTTTTATTTCTGACTTTATTTATTTGGGTCCTTTCTATTTTTTCTTAATGAGCCTGATTAAAGGTTTGTCAATTTTGTTTAACTTTTCAAAGAAACAACTATTGGATTCATCGATCTTTTGAATCATTTTTTAGACTCCATTTCATTTATTTCTGCTCTGATCTTTATTATTTCCTTCCTTCTACTCACTTTGTGTTTTGTTTGTTGTTCTTTTTCAAGTTCCTTTAAGTGTAAAGTTAGATTGTTTATTTGAGCTTCCCCCTCCCCCCTTTTTTTTGAGATATGGCTGTAATGCTATAAATTTTTCTCTTAGGATTGCTTTCCCAGTGTCCTACAAATTTTGGATTGTTGTGTTTCATTTTTGTTTCTTTCAAAGTATCTTTTGATTTCTTCCTTGATCTTGTTGAGCCATTTAATGTTTAATAACACATTATTTAGCTCCAATATCTTTGTGTGTTTTTCAGTGTTCTTTTGTGATTGATTTTTAGTTTCAAAGCATTGTGGTCAGAGAAGATGCTTGATGTGATTTCAATCTTCCTAAATTTATTGAGACTTGTTTTGTGTCCTATCATGTAGTCTATCCTAGAAAAACGTTCCATGTGCACTTGAAAAGTATGTATAGTCTCCTGCTTTGGGATGAAATGCTCTATAGATATCAATTAGATGCATTTGATCTTGTGTGTCTTTTAAGGCTGCTGTCTCCTTGTTGATTTTCTATCTGGAAGATGTACCCATTGAAGTCAATGGGGTGTAAAAATCCCTGACTATGACTGTATTTCTGTTGACCTCTCCCTTTATGTCCATCAAGACTTGCTTTACATATTTAGGTGCTTATATTTTGGGTGCATAAATGTTCACTAGGGTCATATCATCTTTCTAGAGTGTTCTCTGTATCATTATGTAGTGTCCTTCTTTGTTTCTTAATATAGCCTTGGTTTTAAAGTCTTTTTTGTTGGATATAAGTGCCGCTACTGCAGCTTTTTTTCCTTTCTATTGGCATGAAATATCTTTTTCCATCCCTTTTCTTTTAGTCTCTGTGTATCTTTTGATCTGAGATGGGTGTCTTGGAGGCAACATATACATGGTCTGGCATAAGTAACGCCCCTTTCTATTACAAAATCTTTTACAAAATCATAAGCATGTAATTCTGTAACATAACAATATCACACTGTAGCACACCATATGACATTTTAGGTGAAATATTCAAATTGCTCTCCATCTCATGTGAGACATTCATGTACCCTAGCAACCACACTCATGCAAGCCTTACTTCTGTTGGACCCTGTTTTTGGTTTTTGTTTCCTATCCATTCAGCCATGCTGTGTTTTTGGGTTGGAGCATTTAAGCCATTTATATTTAAGGTGATAATTTATGGATATATATTTAGTTCCATTTTATTGTTAGACTGTTTCCTCTGTATTTTTTCTCTCCCTCCTACTCCTCCTCCTCTTCCTTCTTCTCTTTCTCCTCCTCCCCACTCCTCCTCCTGCTCCTACTTCTTCCAACAAGCCCTTTAACGTTTGTTGCAGTACTTGTTTGGCATTAACAAACTCCTTTAGCTTTTTCTTGTCTGGAAAGCTCCTTGTTTGTCCTTTGATTATAATGATAGCCTTGCTGAGTAATGTAGCCTTGGTTGTTGGTCCCTGCTTTCCATCACCTTGAATAATTCATGACATTTCCTTCTGACATGAAATGTTTCTCTTGAGAAATCAGGTGACTATCTAATTGGTTCTCCCTTATATGTAACTACCTGTGTTTTTCTCTTATAGCTTTTAGGATTCTCTCCTTGTCTTTAAGCATTGGCTATTTAATTGTTATGTCCCGGTGTAGGCCTCTTTGGGTCCAACTTGTTTGGGACTCTCTGAGCTTCCTGGACTTGTGTGTATTTTTTTCCCACCAGATTAGGTAAATTTTCAGTCATTATTTCTTCAAATAGGTGCTTGATCCCTTGCTCTCTCTCTTCTCCTTCTGGTATTCCCATGATGTGGATGTTGTTATGCTTCACACTGTCCAAAATGTTTCTTAAGCTCTCCTGATTTTTTTTAAGTTTTTTCTTTTTTCTACTCTGCTTTAGTTTTTTTTTTTTTCTTTTTTTTTCTACCTTTGAAATCACAGATTTGGTCCTCTGCTTCATGTAACCTACTGTTTCTTTCTTCCAGTGTAGTATTTATTTCAGATATTGCATTCTTTATTTCTGACTGGTCCTTTTTTATGTTTTCTGTGGCTTTTTTTCATACTGTTGAGTATCCTTATAATCATTACTCTAAAATTTCTTTCTGCTCAATTGCTGGCCTCCATTTTATCTTGATTTTTCTGGAGAATTCTGTTGTTCTTTCATTTGGGATCTATTTGTCTGCCCATTTTAGCTACTTTTTTTTTTTTTGGCTGTTTCTATGTATTAGGTAGACCGTCAAAGACTCTGGTGTAAGACTTTATTGGGCACTGCTTGTGAGTGTACTGGTTAACCTGTTTGGAGCTATCAGCAACCCACTTCATGTGGCTCCCTATGCTTGGCCTGTTTGTGTGCAGAAAGAACCAGGTTGCTCACCAAGATCAGCTTTAACTAGCACTGGCCTTGTGGGAAGGTCAGCTAAAATCTCAGAGTTCCCAGAGTTCCACTTTAGTTGTGAAACTACTCTGTGATATAACCTCAAGCTGTACTCAGCAGCCTGGCTTAAGCTTCACAGAGTGGAGCAGAGTAATTCCTGTGGGTGGTGCTATTGCTTCCCCTCAGGGTGATCCACATGGAAGGGAGTGCTCTGCTTGAAAAAGATGGCTTCTGCCGTATGAGGGATGGTTCAGCACAGGGATCTTGTGGCTGTTCCCTCAGTTCTTTCCCCAGGGTGACCAACCCGAGACTTTCCTCATGTATCTCTAGTCCACTCTGCCCTCCCTCGGCTGTAGCCAAGGGTGAGTGGTAGCAAATGAATTTGTTTTGCATTGGCCCTTTAAGACGCTCTCTGCATGTCCAGCTTTCTCTCCCTTGTAGGCATAAACCCCAGTGCTTTTCACAGCTGGATATTATCTGGGCTCATTTCCTGACTCTGGTGCTGTAGGCTGGGGAACCCAAATTGGGGCTTAGACCCAACATTTCTGAGGGGGATTCTCCTGGCTACTGAAATATATGTCTAGGACTTTAGTTGCTGCCTGTGGGAGCCCAGCCAGCCCTCTCATGCCTCTTCTGCGCTCCTTACCTGTCACGTTGTAGTGAAATGGTTTCTTCTGTCTGTCCTTGGTTAAAAGGCTTCTCTCTAACTAGTGTTCAGTTGGTTTTTCAGGATGATTTCTCTACAATTTCATTGTAATTCCAGAATGGTCCTGGGAGGAAGTTAATTCAGCTTCCACTTACTCCTCCGCCATTTTGGGTCCCCCTCTATTCATTCACTTTTAAAAATTGCTTTCTTGAAGCTTTGATAAGATGTGGCAGTAAAACCATTGGCTTTAGGTTCCTCATCTGTCAATAGGGATATTGCCTGTCTTCCTGATTCTCACATTATAACACCTCTGTGGTTGATATGCATTTAATATGATAATTACTGTGTGAGTCATACAGGAGTTGTTAAATTGATAGTGAATCTTAAGCTCAATGGCATCTTGGAATCAGAGCTAGGGTATTATTACCTATTTCACAGAGTTTTGTAAAGATTCAGTGTGGTAATGCATGTGAAGTACTTAGCTGAGTGCCAGGTACCTATGTAAGTGTTGAATGTTCAATGAGTTTAGTCAGTGTTTGTGAGAACATGGAAAACTGGCCTGAGACTGATAGTGGATCCTGTGGCTTAAGAAGGGAAAGGTCTTTGGGCATCCTGACAATGACAAATAATAAGAATTTTGGAAAGCAAGACAAACTCATTGGGTAATGCATTTGTTTGGGTGCAAGGGCGGTAGTGATCCTCCAATAATAAAATCAAGCTAATGTTGCCTGAATGCTCTGCATTACTACATTCTGCTTACTTTATACTTCCTACTTGCAATATGATTACTAAGAATAAGGAATTGTATTACTCTCTCTCTGGACAAGTGACCAGCAGGAACAACTGCCCATACTTTGCTCTATGGGTCCTTTTAATTAAAAATCTAGAGAAGTTTGCACAGGAAGGGAAGCAAAGAATGATCATGTTTGCATTCTTTTCAAGAGTTGATTTGTAACGGTAGAGGGGGTGGGTCACATAAACTTTGAGCTCAGTGCAGTTGTGTTTGGGTTTTATCTGCATAGTATAAAGCCTACAGTGTCAGGAATGATTGGTTTGCTTTTGGCTTTGTGTGATTCTAATCAATAATTACACCTATTGATCAAAGGCATACATTCAAAACATTAATTTACATTGAACACCTTAACTTCATAAAATGGTAACAACTGAATTGGCTGAAATTGATTTCCTTTTGTTTTCAAAAGAAAAATTCTCAGTGCTGTGGATATCCTCAGTGTGATTCAGAGCTCAGAGGTGGTTAATTATCTACCAATATCACAGAGAAGAAAGCTGTACAAACATTATTAGAGTGGAAATTATTATCCCAGTGGAGATTGTCCACATGTCCTTCTAAAGTTCATCTGCTGAGATGGGGACCTTTCTGACCTTGCAGGGAGTTGAACTCAGGACTGATGCCCTGGGCAGTGAGGAATATACCTTGGCTTCACAATAGGGCTGAGCAGGAGGGTGACTTTCCCAGGACCAAAGTGTCCATACCCCAGGCTGAATTCATTATGCTTGCCCTGAGAAGCTGATCAAAGGCAGACTAGGCCTGCTGCTGGATTCATGAATGCATTGCAGTAGTTTTTCAACTGTATTTGGTAGGCACTTAGGGTTCTATGGGCGAGCCTGAGGAACTTCTGTAAACAGAGATTGGAATGGCTGAGTTTATGGGAGGTCTGGCTCTATTCTTATTTCAAACAATGATCCGGAGTTGTCATTGTAAACATTGTCCCGAAATAAACTCCTAGTTATATCATAACCTGGTTCTTTATTTGCTAATGTAACAACTCTCTCAAACACACACATCCAATCTATTTGACTCTTCCCGGAGGGTCTTTCCTACCTAGCAAACACAGCTCTCCTTTCCTCAGTCTGCATATCTGAGGTCCACCTGTGATAGACTGATAGCACTGATGGACCTAATTCTTCACTTCTCCCATTGTAGGTGGTATATTCTGCCCCACCTCTGGGCTCTGGCCTAAGCCATGTCATACTTTTCCTAGTGTGATGTTAGCAAATATGTTGCCAACAGAGGCTTGGAAAATGCTTGCACAGTTTCTCCTGCTCACTCTTGCACCTCTGCTCTTGCTACCTTGCACATCCATGAGAACATGCTTAGCCTAACCTGCTGGAGGTATGCGAGAAACCCATGCAGCAGAGCCACATCACCCCTCAGTCAGGCTGAGGTCAAACTGGATCAGCAGCTGATTGTGGGCATATGAACAAATCCAGCCTGGATGATAAGAAATTCCCAGCTAAATTGTAGACCCAAGAGCAATAATAAATAAATAATTTTTGTTTTGAACCACTGAGTTTTGGGGTGATTTATTGCACAGCATAGTTGTGGCAACAGATTAACAGGTAACACTACCCAATCAGTGAGACTTGGTTTGAATCAGTGCAAAGCCTTCCCTTACAACTTTTACAGAAGAGGATACTCCTTCCTCAGAACTCCTACAGCACTTACTACTTGTGCTGCCTATTTGAATTTTGTGATTTTCTGCATTATATCAGAACTTTATTTCATTGATTCCAGGAACCACTGGTGGAAAATATACCATTATCTTATGAACCCCTAAGAAAAATAAAATACCACCAATGATACTACAACATGCATCCATTGGAAGACACATCCTATTTTTAGAACATTTAAACTGTGTATCTTAGAATCAATGAAATATGGCAATTAACTTCAGAGTTTTATGGCTTAGTTCTCCAACAAGATTGTTCTTGAGGACAAATACTGGGTTTTCATCTTCTTGCGGGAACAGGATAGTTAGTATAGGTTTGGAGTGAGGCCAATCCTTGTTCAGATTTTGGTTCCCTCACTTAACTAGTGTGAACTGAAGCAAGTTACTTAAATTCTCAGAGTCCAGTTTTCTCTCTATAAAAATAGAGATAATTTTTATCTCAAAGGGTCACTGTGAGAATTTATTAGATCATGCAAAGAACATGGTGGGCATTTAAAACAATGATTTCTTTGATTAAGTAATACAGGTGCTTAATAAAAATTTCTAAGTATACACAAATAGTATACACTATTATAGTGCAAAATAAGCCTACTGCCCACTCCCGTTGCCTAGTTATCACTCAGTTTCCCTCCCAGAAGACAACCACAGTCACTATTTTCTTGAGAATCTCTCCAGAGGTGCTCATAGTAGTCATTTGATAAATGTTAGTTTCTTTCTGCCTCTTTTGAACCCCACAGAAGTTAATCAAGAGCTGGGTCCTTTGTAAGGGCCAAGGTGCTGATCACCCATTACTGTTTAGAATTATAAATGGAAATAGGTAGTATAGGAAATTGGACTGAATAGACCAGTGTCAGGTGTTTCTAGGGGAAAAAAAAATGTTTGTCAGTCCATCTTCACATAGTTGCCTCTTTTTTCCCATAAGAGCTAAGTGCAGAAAATTTTCAATTAACAAAGGGCTCATTACTTGGGTGCAAGTCAGATAAGTTTTACTGTAGCTGCCACTTCTTCAGAAGTGCTGAGACAGGAAATGTAGACTTCACTTACCACAACTGAAAAGCTAACCAAGCAAAGGAAACCAAACTAATAATGTGGCTGATATTGTCAACTGCTATACATATGTAGATAGAGGAAAACTGTATTGACATAATAATAATAAATATGTAAAGAAAGCTCATGGTTTACCAATAAAATCATTTACCATGTTGCTGACTTTACTGGAAAATGATGCTTTATAACCAGTCTCTCCATTTGATTGATACCTAATTAAAAATTCACTAGGCTCAATTTCAAGCACCTCAAGCTATATTAAAGTCACTGCTATACCAATGGATGCATAATATCATTTAAAACCAAAGCAAGTATGATAATTTATTTAAAGCTTAGAAATAGTTCTGAAAATTGCAAAGTTGCATAAAATCTGTGGCCATATATGAAAAAACAGTAGTGTGGTTTAGTAGAAAGAACTAGCAACTCAGGAGGACCTGGTCTCATTTCTGGCTCTTGCGGTCACACTGTATGGTCCTGGGTAACTCACTTCTCTCTGACCCAGTTTCATTGTCGGTATAATGAAGATCATATCTGTTTTTTAAAAACACATTGCTCTTTTGTGAAACTGAATAAGATGATATCTGTAAACATGTTCAAATGGTATAAAGCAGTACTCAAATATAGTTTCAAAAACATTTGGTGAGCACTTATCATGTGCTAAGTACTGCATAGTACTAAGGCGACATAGCTAAGTAAGCACAAATCCCTGCCTTCAAGGAACCCATAGATGAGCTGCCAGATAAAAATGTTAACGTGGTGTCACTACAGTTCCCAGGTAACATACAGGATGCCCAGCTGAGTTTGAATTTGATATAAATAATAAATATTTTTCATATAAATATGTCCCAAATATCATACAAGATATACTTTTAGAAAAAATATTCATTATTCACCTGTAATTCAAATTTAATTGAGTGTACTGTATTTTTATTTGCTAAATCTGGCAACCTTATGTGTCACATAAAAGTAGAAATATGTACCTAATAGAGAAGCTGTGTAGTAGAGACATTAATTCTGTCTCAAGGCATCAGGGAAAGCTTCATAGAGGAGTTGAAGAGAAATGAACAAACAGTTGACAAGTGAACATGATTATGTGGGGTTAGGGAGAGGGGAAGAGGGCATTTCAGACAGAGAGAAAAGCAGCAGTGATGGGCAAGAAACACCTGGGAGAACATAAAGACTCCAGGCTTTCAGTATTGCTAAAATGTCACATGTGAGGTAGGAAGTGACAAAATTTGGAGTCCCCAGAGATGGACTCATATGGACTTTATGAAGGGTCTTATATGATTTTTAAATGTTTAATTTATGTGCCACAATAAAGGTGATGAGACTGACCAAGGAGAATATGGGAATAAATGTTCTGGATGGATGGATGGATAAATTTGACCACAAGGACAAAATATTAGGCTGCTTCTTGATTGAGTAAGAATGGTTGAGAAGACATAGATTTTTTCTGTTGTTGTTATCAGGAAGGTGGGTGTGGGGAGCAGGAGAAAATGGACCTGTTGTCTATGCTAGATCCCCAAAAAGGCAGGTAAGGAACCCTGTCTGAAGCTAGAAGGTTAATGAGATTGCTTTAGTATAAAAAAGCTAAGGAAATATGGACTTCACCCAGTGAGGAGTACATATAGATTTTATTACCCTGAGGAGTAGTGGTTAAAAAGTGCTGATATATGGACAGAGAAATGGTCAGGATGTAGGACAAGTTATAAATATTCAGTTAACTCATACTCATCAGGAGGGCTAGAGAAGGGGGTGGTGAGGTATTGGTTCACAGAATGAAGCAAGGAGTTTGCTGGCTGGTCAAATGACTGGATGATTGAACTATGACCCTTAGACAAGGGTGTGCTAGAGGTGGCTCATTCTGGATTATAAGAGCCAATTGTTAACTTTTCAGGTTTTGTTGCAATCAAATTTTTAAGCACAGCGATTATTAAACATTCAAAAATTAAATTACATAAACTTAAAATTATATTATTATAAAAACAAATATTCAAATCTCATCACTTCATAATTATTTCATGACATTTTACTGTTATGTATACTTTCAGATTATTTACTTATATCTGTATGGTGGAAATACTATATAGTGGTGTACTATTGCATATATCTTCCCAACTCTATTTGAGATTGGCCATGGTGGAAGTATTTATAACATGGAAATCAGCAAATATTACAAATAAGGGCTCCTCCCAAACTACTGGTTGTTAAACATTGAGCATTTAGGCATTGGGGAAAAGAGGACCTTCCCCCTCCCCATTAGGCAGAGTAGTGGTATGGTCATGCCATTAGTTTGAACCATATGAAATTGCTGATATTCCATCATTTTTAATCTATGAAAATTACAATTTCATATGGTCCAACCTCATATGAAAAGGCACCCCTTCCGTTGGGCCGACTGAACCTTCAGCTATGGTGTACTGGTTTGGCTAAGTGGGCACTGGCTAGATTTCATCTTCCATCTTTCTCTCAGCTTTTTAAAATCCACAAAATGCTCAATCATAGGTGGAACTGTGTACATAGCTGTGGCAGAGATTGTCCCCTAAATATATAGCCCTTTTGTCATCGGCAATAGAACCTCAGTTCTTTAGCAAAGCATGAGCATCAAGAATAAGGACTACATTTCCCAACCACACTTTTGCAGTTAGGTATGACCATATGACTAAGCTCTGACCAATGAATCATAAGCAGAATCAATCCATGCAACTTCTAGTAATTGTTATTTAAAAAAGGGTGTATGCCCTTCTCGTTTTTTCTACTTTCTGTTGAATGGAATTGGATCATCATAGCTAAAGCCCCAGCAGCCAACCAGGACTACGAAAATGACAATGGGAATGGAAGGCTCTAGGTCTCTGACACAAGGGAGTATTATACTGGTTGTATAATGAACATGAGAGGAAAATAACCTGTGTTGTTTAAGCCACTCTTATTTCTTTTCATTTCTATTTTTCCATGCAAAATTAATCCTAACCAGGGATTGCCTTATAGAGCAGTTTTGAAGATTCAGTGTGATAATGCAACAATTATCACAATGCCTGACCATATGGCACTTGCACAATACATATCTAATATTATTAGGAACCCACCTTAGTAACAGAGAGAGTTTAAGTCCATCAATTTGGTATGGGGGCAATGTTAGGATGTGGGGAGAGGGATTATCAAGTACATTGTGGTAGGCTGACACTCATATAGGCAGCTAGCATATTTCTTTGGGACAAATGTCAATGTCTAAGGGGGAGGAGTTTCCAATGTATTATCTGGAATGTGCCAGCACATTTTGTTGTGTTACTTACATATGACACTGATTGCCAGTACAGAAGAGGCCTGTTGCTGTAGTGGTAATGGCAATAGCAGTATCATGAAGCTGGAATGTTGTGACAGCAAAAAGCAGTAGAATCTTTGGGCAGTGAAAATATGGTAGGCCCCAGAGAGAGTGGAGAGAGTGGTCAGTACCTGGTTTACAGGAGCCACGTGAAAATAAGATGTAAGGCAAAACTTTCAAAACACCCAAAGGATCCTTCCTTCTCTACCCTTCACCATAGCTAACTTAAGCCAGAAGGAGGAATTTGGATGGGGCTAGTGTTCCCCCAATTCTGAGCCAAAGAAGGGTAATTTTGTTACTATTTCTCTGTGTGTGACTATATTTTGCCATAGGCTGGTGGCCTGGGCAACACCTGTTGTTTGTAAATCCAGGAAGTACAAACTGAAATGAACTATGAATGAGAATGTTTATGTAGACCTGTAATATTTGATTTGAAGGGCATGAAGAGAATTTCCATACTTCTGAACCCTGCTGAAGAGGCACCTATTCCCATTGGAATTCTGATGTATTTGGTTAGCTGTGGAATATTAACTTGGTTGGGGTATTAACATATAAAGGTTTTATGTTTTCTGAACATTGATTCCAACCTTGGTTTGTTGAGTTCCTTTTTTTATTCATAAACTTTTAGTCCTTTTTAGTTAGTAAAATTTATTCTATTAAAATTCCAATTTCATATTTGATTCAAAGATTTCTGTCTAGATGGGTGGGTAGAGAAGTAGGAGTAGATGCAGAGATGTTATACTCTCCGTTGATTTCCCCTCCTGCTTGTAACCTAGCTCCTCTGCTATTTCTCTCTAGCCCCTCTGGTATTGCTCTCTAACCAACTATTAGTGGTAGGACAATGCCCCTGGCCTTATCATGGTTAGATTTCTTCTAGGTCTTGTTGGTAGATTCTGTTGCTGGGCTACCTTTTCTGCACACAGGTGGCGTATATGGCTTTCATGGGAATGGTGGCTACTTCACTGAGGTGTTCTCTGTTACTGAGAACACTCTTAGAGAGGGTCAGCCTGTTCTTTTGCAGTCATTTCCGGAAGTCCATATGCCAAGCCTCTTCACTAGGTGGGTTGCCATGACCATTGACCTTGAAGCTACCTGGATAGCACTAAGGCTCCTGTTCTTCTGCTCCCTGTTTCTTCATATGGAATCACAGAACTACTGTAGTCTTTTTCTGTGACTGTAAAGGGCAGCAGGTATTTGGGGTGGGAGTATCATCCTGTTCTCATCCAACTTACAATACAAACATTTCATGTTTTACTGTAATGGACTACTCCAACAAGTCGCCTACCTTCAGAAATCTCCAGGTGAGGAAGAGGCCCCAGTCTCAATATTCACATACACCTTCTGCCTTTACAAAACCTATATCACATTCTCAAAGATTCTCACCTTGTTCTGTCCAAATGTATGAAGTTAAGTATGTAGGGTTTATAGCTGGAGAACAAGATGCCAGTCTGTACTCCTTTTAGGCTCTCCCCAAATCAATGAGAGATTCTCTTGGGGCACACCCCCCACATCACTTGGCTTTGGTGGAGTGTGGAGAAAAGCCTCTTCCTCTTTCTACCATGATGAAAACACCAATGACTTGCTCTCCTCCCTTCCTCCAGCCCTCAGGGTGGTAGACTGGAGGTGGAGGGTAGTAGAGCACAGTAGATGACACAATCTCCACTAAGCTCTAAGTAAAATATCTGATCCCATTTGTTGGTGACTCTCTTTAGAATATGAGAGACTAGGCTATACTTCTGGAACTAGAGTGCCTGAGTTCAAATCCTGACTCTTTCATTTATAAACTGTATATCACTGGGCAGCTCAAATTTTCTTTGCTTCTGTTTCTTCATCTTTAATGGAGGGGTAATATAATATCTATTCAATACATTGATAAGATTATTATGAGGGCTAATTGCATTAAGGTTTGTAAAGTGCTTACTATAGTGCCTGGTACATAATAAATGCCATGCAAGTGTTCATTTTATTATTATTATTATTATTATTATTATTATTCTCCAGTTTTAGACTATAGACACCAATTTGGGGGCAGTAAGATAAGTCTCCTTCAACATTCTATTATTTTTGATCGATAGATCATGAAACCAACCTAGGAACAAAGAAAGGCATTTGGAATTGCTTATGGTTACACTTCTAGTTAATTTGAAGCTGAGCAAAGAAACAAACTCACTATACCTACTTGAATGTCCCATTAGAAAGATCTGGAAAATAATCATGGTTGGGACCATGTATCCCTAGTTACTAAATCAAGCAGGTTTTCCTTCTGGCAGAGGAGATGCTGTGTCAGAGGAATATATTCATTCAAATTAGAAATCAATGCATTCTTAATAAATGCTCCACATGCACTAAAATGAATTATCATTCTGCATAAACTATTGAAGGATTTTTCTAACTTTCCACTGGATAGAAAAGCTTATTTTATTAATATATTGAATAACAGCATTCTGTAAACAACTCATACTTTTTAGATTTACTCCTGTTAAAGAATGCCATACTTTTAAGTGCTTGGAATTGACACTTGAAAATGAAATACTATTGCAAATAATAGGGAAATTGTAGATGTATTTTATACCTCTCTTTTCCAAATCCAAAGGTCTCATAAATACAGTCTCTAAAAGTGTCGGTGGGGGAGTTAACATAACAGTACAAGCAATAAGCCTGACCTTTCAATGTAATTTATTTTCGATTTGCTCAATCCTTTTTTATTAAAACCAGAACATCTGAAGCAGAATTAAATCCTATTATAACAGGTGTGTGATCATATCAGGTTCTCCCTGCCAGCAACCCACTTTATTAAAAGTTACTTTGTTTCAAGGAAGATAACCTGATCAGGGCAGCAGGATGCCTTTGGAAGACTGGGGACAGTGGTGGGGAAGGATGGTTTTATTTTCCTGTGAGCAACTGCTGTTACCAGTTAAATCAAAGAATATTTATGAACATTTCTTTTGTGTTTGAAAAGCCAAGGAGGGATGTAATCTTTCCTCTGTGTTTATAAAGGTTATTTCTCTCTGGGGTAATGTAGACACAGGGACAGGTGGGTCATCAGGCTGGTCCATATTGTGATCCACACATTATTTAGCCTGCAACTATTTTCATGTGTAGTGTTCTAACTGTAGTGCCCATTTAAGGGGGAAAAGAACCTTTCAGGTAATACTTTGATACATATTCACTTGGTAGACACAAGGTTTCTGTATTTGGCCTGTGTTAGAGAACCTAATTCTTCTAGCTCTTTAAAAAAGACTTAGAATAAAAAAAAAATCACTCTATTGAGTGGTTTGACCTGTTTTCTTCTGGTTTTAAATTTTGATTTCTGTATCCTTTTCTCTGCATAGCCATCTCAGTACTCAGTTCAACTTCCACATTTTCCTGGAAGCTATTTTGATACACCCCTGCCCGCGGTGACCCCTTACCTCCTCCCAAATATGACCACCTATAGTTTATATCTATCAACTGACCACTGATTTGAATGATTTTGTCATAATTCCCCATCAACCTGCGAACTCCTGGAGGGCAGAAGGTCAAGCCAGGCGAATTCCTCTTTATATTGTTTGAAGGTGTATGGGGGCTTAGCAAGGATAAAATATATGACCACGAGGTGGCAGTAACACACAATGAGATTTATTTGTGTGCCAATTTGACAGGCTTGTGTGGTGGAGGTTGGGTAGGGATAGGGGAGAAGTCCCTTACAACATGAGACCTTCCAAAGCCTACCACATAGGGGCCACTACCCAGAAAAGAAGGAGGGGAGGACATCTAGGGGGCTCCAGAGAAGAAGGGAATAGGAGAGAGAGCTTACAGGTCCTTGCGATGTTGCTCAGCCGCATAATGGGATACTCTGGGTCAGAGAGCTCTGAAGAGCAGCAGCTGCTTGTGGTTCTTTTATAGCTATAGGGTTTATCTTATCTATGCCTAGCACATGCCAGGCGAGGTTTCACAGGGTATGCAAAACAGGTAGGCTCAAACATCTGCCAATTTGGGCTATATTTAAAACAATTGGGTGTTTAAAAATTTGAGTTTGGTGCCAATTGGCTTTTGAGCTAACAGATCCCAGCCTGCTATGAAGAAGTCAACTACATAGAGCTAATATACAGAGGCCCTATTTGGCTCATTTATATAACATCTTTCAGTAGTGTTGAAGGCTATTACTCAATGGCTGCGATAAACAGCTGATTTTATTGCTTGCTTAAACAAGGGAGATCTTAACTTATAAGGTGTAGATTCTGAAAAAAGCTGACAGTTTACTTTATGTAGGGTTTTGGGAAACATGGAATTCAGGAATTGGTGAACTTCAGAAGGGGAAGTGTTTAGGGACTTTACATCTTCATCTATGGCAACATGGTTATTGGGGTGTGTCTGCCGTTGTATGGCTGTCTTTCCAGGTATGGAGCTATCACTAATTGGCTGGGTTTCAGAAGCATGATTACTAGTACAAAGTGTCACCAACAAAAGAAAGGGGTTTGAGACTGGCTCTGGGGTTTACTTGTTGCTATGGCCAAAAAACAAATCTTTTTTTTTCTTAGAACAGGAAATTGTGGTTCTCAGAACCTAGCACAGCGTTTTGCAAGCAGGGAGTACTCAATAAGCACTTGCAGAATAAATGACCAGCATATGTGTATCATTTCAAAGCATACTGGCTTCTAGTCTCCTTAATGTTGAAGTCCCTTCCCGGAGTAGAATGTGAAACAATAATAGCATTTGCCACATGCTCTTATCTTCTTTCTTTCCAAACAAAGCACTTTCACATTCATCTTTTCATTTGATACTCACTTTACCCTCTGAGGCTGGGAAGGAAAGGGATACTGCTATCTCCATTTGTAAATGAGAGGGGAAGTAAAATGTCAAAGGTCACAGAATGTTGGATCTCTGGTCTCTACACTTATTGTCCTCTTTTTAAAAAGTGTAAGGTCAATAAAGCAGAGATCCCCATTTCACGTGCAGAGATATTGGTCCTTTCACCCTCAGGTGGGGCAGGGCCTGGGGTGACTAGAACTTTGGCCCACCGTTCTGGCTGCAAGCAGCCTAGTTTATCTTCCTCTATGGGATGGCAAACATTTTCATTTTCTATGTGTGTCCTGATGTAAAAATGTGGGAAGCACTGCATGGTAGTGCCATTTAATGTTCATGTGGGTTTATACAGACTGTACATAACTCTCCATGAAATAATAACACCTTACATCAGATTGTTATGTGTGAGTTTACAAAGCATTTCCATAGATGTTAGAGTCTCATTTGACCTTCATTCTAAGCCTGTTATGTAGATAGGACACAGATTAGTATTACTTATATTTAGAAAATAAAAAAAAAGAAAGTTTGGAAAATAGGAAAAAGAAAAAAAACTTTAATTTTGTCATCTCAAATAATCACATAATTTTGGCAATTTATAAAACAGGAATATCATTTTCTAACATAATTATACAATACATATAATTTATTGTATGGTTATAATATAAGCATTTTTTCTATATTAGTAACACCTTTATTACTATCATTTTAATGGCTGTAAAATTTCTACCAAGTGTATATATCACAATTTACTTAACAGTTTCCATATTGTTGCTTTCATCTTTCTGTTATGAATTCTTTCAAAGTGACCCTTAATCATTGAAAAATACCCCTTGACCACCATGTTTTGGATTGTTTATAGAGTTTTAGAAATTAATTTTAGTCATTTAATTTTAAAAAGTAAAGATTTTTATACATAGAGATAAACTGTTTCCAAAAGGCTGGTTCCAGTTTGCACTTCCACTATGAATATCTGAAAGTAAATTTAACCACAATTTTGCAGGTCATATAACCCCCATTTTCCAGGTGAAGACATTGAGGCCCAAGGTCACACAGCTAGTTAGTTCCTCAATTTGTAATTTATTTATTTACCAAACACATATAGTGCATGGTATGTGCCAGGCCCTCTTCCAAGCACTTTAAAAATATTAACTAATTTCATACTCAGAGAAACTTTATGTAGTAGATAATACTATTATATCTTTTTTTGGCTTAAGGAAGCTGAGACACAGAGAAGCTAAGTAACTTGCTCAAGTTCACACAGCTAGTAAGTGGCAGGGAGAGATTTAAACCCAGGAAGTCTGGCTCTGTAATTATATAGAAAGAAATGAAAACAAAATTGTGAGATAGTGTAAGAGACTGGAGATAATGCTTGCCCTGTCCAACTCATAGGATGTTTGAGAAGAAGCAACAAAAAATGAAAATGAAAGAATTTTATAAATTGAGGAAAGCTGTACACATAAGGGAATATTATTACCATTTTAATTTTGTTTTTACAAACAAAATACAGTTTGTAATCAGTGACTCCACATTTCCCTTTAGGTCTTATCTTTCCTGCTCTTTTCTTTCCTTCTCTTTTCAACAATTATTATCAAATGCATACTGCATATCCGAAAGGCTTATATCTCCTCCTTCATCCTCCCATCAGTGCTCTGTCTGAGTCTGCTCTGTCTAGCAGTGTGGTTCTCATAAAAGCTAGCTTTTCCCTTGTTCCATGATCTAAGGTCTGTGAGAGGTAAACAATAGCTGCAATATAGTGTGAAATCTACCTCTTTGAAACCCTGTTAAAAATTTTCATATAGGAGAGGACCCAAGATGGCAGAGAAGTAAGTGGAAGCTACAGTGATATCCTCCAAGGATAAAACTGGAATTATAACGAAATTGTAGAGAAATCGTTACAAATAACCAATTGAACACTAGCTGGAGAGGAGCCTCATAACCACGGAAACACAGAAGAAATTACTTCAGCACAGAAAGGCTGGTAGGGAGTGAGGAGGAGGCACGAGAGGGCTGGATGAGCTCCCATGGGTGGCAGCTGAAGTGCCAGAGAGATATTTCAGCAGCCAGGGGTTTTCCCCTGAGAAGTGTGGGGTCTAAACCCAAAGCTGGTCCCCCCAGCCTGCAGCACCAGAACCAGGAAAGGAACCCAGATAACATCAGGTTGTGAAAAGCAGCGGGGATTTTTATCTGCCAGGGAGAGAGAGCTGTAGATGCGGAGAGCCTCTTAAAGGGCCAAAACACAAGATTTAATTTGCAGCCACACTTACTCTGGGCTCCAGCAGAGGGAGAGCAGAGTGGACTAGAGATACTAGAGGAGAGTCTGTAGTTGGTGTCTCTGGGATGAGAACTGATGGAACAGCTGCCAGTATCCCTGTGCTGAGTCATCCCAATACTGCAGGAGCCATCTTTCTCAGGCAGAGCGATTTTAGCCAAGTGGCACCAGCCTGAGGGGAAGCAATAGACCTGCCTAAAGGAATTACTCTACCCTACCCTGTGGAGCTTAAGCCAGGGTGCTGAGCACAGAGCTTAATCCAGGCTTCTGAATACAGATTGAGGCTATATCATTGATGGGTTTAAAAGATAAGGTGAATCTGAGACTTCAACTGACCCTCCAGTGGGCCTGGACCTGATAAAAGCCATGTGTGATGCACAGCCTGGTACTTTCTGCACACAAACAGGCCCAGCATAGGGAGCCACGTGCTGTGGATTGCTGATAGCTCCAAAGAGGTTGACCAGGGGCAGTCATAAGCAGTGTCTGACAAAGGCCTATGAAAGTGTCTTTGCAGATCTGTGTAATACAGAGAAACAAATACAAAGAAGCAGCCAAAATGGGAAGGCAAAGAAACAGGCTCCAAATGAAAGAACCAGTGAATTCTCCAGAAGAACTAGATTAAATGGAGGCCAGCCATTTATCATATAGAGAATTTAGAATAATGATTATAAGGATACTCAACAGCATGAAAAAAGCCACAGAAACCATAAAAAGGACCAGTCAGAAATAAAGAATGCAATATCTGAAATAAACACTACACTGGAAGGAAGAAAGAGCAGGTTAGATGAAGCAGAGGATTGAATCAGTGATTTTGAAGACAAGTTGGGAAAAAAAAACAAACACCCAGGCAGAGCAGAAAAAAAAGAATTTAAAAAAATGAGGAGAGCTTAAGAAACATTTTGGAAACATGAAGCATAAAAACATCCACATCAGGGGAGTACCAGAAGGAGAAGAGAGTGAGCAAGGGATTGAGAACCTGTTTGAA
This sequence comes from Mormoops blainvillei, assembly GCA_004026545.1. NCBI lineage: Eukaryota > Metazoa > Chordata > Mammalia > Chiroptera > Mormoopidae > Mormoops > Mormoops blainvillei. The sequence goes on along the minus strand of PVJD01008053.1, from coordinate 46,395 downwards.
GAAATAATGACTGAAAACTTCCCTAATCTGGTGAAGGAAAAAGACACACAAGTCCAGGAAGTTCAGAGTCCCAAGCAGGTTGGATTCAAAGAGGGCTACACTGAGACACGTCATAATTAAAATGGAAAGGCTTAAAAACAAGGAAAGATTTCTAAAAGCTGCAAGAGAAAAACAGGTAGTTACATACAAGGGAACACCAATTAGATTGTCTTTGAATTTTGCAAGAGAAACATTTCAGCCAGAAGGAAGTGTCATGAAATATTCAAGGTGAATAAAAGCAAGGACCTGTAAACAAGGCTACTTTACCCCAGCAAGGCTATCATTTAAAATCTAAGGAGAAATAAGTTTCCCAGACAAGAAAAAGCTAAAGGAGTTTGTTAACACCACACCTATACTTCAACAAATGTTAACAGGCTTGCTTAAAGAAGAAGGACAAAAAAAAAAAAAACAACAACAAACAAACAGAAGAATATAGTCTAACTATAAAATGGTACTAAATACATATCATCAATAATCACCTTAACTGTAAATGCTTTAAATGCTCCAACCAAAAGACGTAGGTTAGCTGAATGGATAAGAAAACTAGACCCATATATATATATGCTACTTCCAAGAGACCCACTTCAGACTGAAAGATATACACAGACTAAAAGTAAAGGAATGGTAAAAGATATTTCATGCAAAGGCAAAGAAAAAAAGCTGCAATAGCACCACTTATATCTGACAAAATAGACTTAAAAATCAAGGTTATAGTAAGAGACAAAGAAAGACACTACATAATGACACAGGGAACAATCCAACAAGAGGATATAACCCAATAAACATTTACACACCCACATAGGAGCACCTAAATATGTGAAGTAAATCTTGATGGACATAAAAGGAGAGATTGACAGAAATACGGTCATTGTTGGGGATTTTAACACCCTATTGATTTCAATAGATGGATCTTCCAGACTGAAAATCAACAAGGAGACAGCAGCCTTAAATGACACAGTAGATCAAATGGATTTAATTGATATATACAGAGCATTTCACCCCAAAGCAACAGAATATATATATACTTTTCAAGTGCACATGGATCATTTTCTAGGATAGACTACATGTTAGGACACAAAACAAGTCTCAATAAATTTAAGAAGATTGAAATCATATCAAGCATTTTCTCTGACCACAATGCTATAAAACTAGATATAAATCACAAAAAGAACACTGAAAAACACACAAAAACATGGAAGCTAAATAACATGTTATTAAATATTGAATTGGTCAGTGAGATCAAGGAAGAAATAAGAAGATACTTGATAGAAATGAAAATGAGGAGACAAAAATCCAAAATTTGTGGGACACTAGGAAAGCAATCCTAAGAGGGAAATTCATTGCATTACATAGCCTATCTAAAAAAAAAGAAGGTAAAGCTCAAATAAACAATTGAACTTTACACTTAAAGGGACTTGAAAAAGAACAACAAACAAAGCCCACAGTGAGTAGAAGGAAGGAAATAATAAAGAGCAGAGGTAAACAAAGTAAGGTCTAAAAAATGATAGAAAATATCAATGAGTCCAAGATCTGTTTCTTTGAAAAGATAAACAATATTGACAAACCTTTAACCAAACTCATTAAGAAAAAAAGAGAGAGGACCCAAATAAATAAAATCAGGAATGAAAAGGAAAAATAAAAACTGACACCAAAGAAATACAAAGGATTGTAAGAAATATTAAGAGCAACTATATGCCAACAAATTGGGCAACTTGGGTGAAATGAATAAATTGCTAGAAACATACAATCCTCCAAAACTAAATCTGAAAGAATCAGAGAATTAGAATAGGCAGATAGATTACACCTTGTGAAATTGAAGCAGTAATCAAATAACTTCCAAACAAAAGCTGTGGACTAGATGGTTTCACAGGTGAATTTTATCAAACATTCCAAGAACTAGCACCTCTCCTCAAACTATTACCAAAAAATTTAAAAGGAAGGAAGTCTCCCAAACTCATTTTAGGAGGCCAGCATTATCCTAATTTCGAAACCAGATAAAGACACTACAAAGAAAGAAAATTATCAGCCAGTATCCCTGATGAACATAGATGCTACATTTCTCAACAAAATATTAGCAATTGAATGCAGCAATGCATAAAAAAATCATACATCATGATCAAGTGGAATTTATTCTGGTAATGCAAGGCTGGTACAACATTCAACAATCAATAAATGTGATTCACCACATAAACAAAATGAAGGTAAAAAACACATGATATTATTAACAGATGTGGTAAAAGCATTTGATAAAGTCCAGCACCCATTTATGATGGAAACTCTCAGCTAAGTGGAATTAGAGGGGACATACCTAAACATAATAAAGGTCATATATGACAAACCCACTGCCACCATTACACTCAATGGGCAAAAACTAAAAGTGTTCCCCTTAAGATCAGGAACAGGACAGGGATGCCCGCTTTCACCTCTCTTATTCAACATAGTACTGGAAGACCTAGCCACAGCAATCAGACAAGAAGAAGAAATAAAAGGCATCCAAATTGGAAAGGAAGAAGTAAAATTGTATTTGCAGATGGCATGATACTGTACATAGAGAACTGCAAAGATTCCATCAAGAAACTACTAGAACTGATAAATGAATTCAGCAAAGTAGCGGGATACAAAATATATATCCAGAAATGACTTGCATTTTATATGGTAATAACAAACTAACAGGGAAATTAAGAAAACAATCTCACTCACAATTGCTTCAAAAAGATTAAAATACCTAGAAATCGACCAAATGAGTATGTAAAATACCTGTACTTGAAAAATTATAAGACAATGAAGAAAGAAATAGAAAAAGATACAAATAAGTGGAAGCATATACCACGTTCATGGATAGGAAAATTAACATCATTAAAATGTCCATTCTACACAAAGCAATCTATAGTTTCAACACAATTCCTATCAAGATTCCAATGCTGTACTTCACAGAACTAGAACAAATATTTCAAAAATTTATATGGAACCACAAAAGGCCCCACATAGGAACAGTGATCCTCTGAAAGAACAAAGTTGGAGGAATGGCATTGTCTAATATCAAACTATACTATAAGGCCACAGTAATCAAAACAGCCTAGTACTGGCATAAAAACAGACACATAGATCAATGGGATAGTACTGAGAGCCCAGACATAAACCCACAACTTTATAGTCAATTAATGGGCTAAATATAGTTTATTGAATAAATGGTATTGGGAAAAGTGGACAGATGTGCAGAAAAATGAAACTAGATCACCCTCTTACACCACACACAAGAATAAATTCAAAATGGATTAAAGAAGTAAATGTTAGACCTGAAAACATAAAAATTGTAGAAGAAAATATGGGCAGCAACATCTTGGACATTGCTTGTAGCAATATTTTATTAGATATACGTCCTCAGGCAAGGGAAACAAAAGAAAGAATAAACTGGGTTACATCAAAGTAAAATGTTTTTGCACAGCAAAGGAAAACATCAACAATATAAAGACAACCCACAGAATGGGAGAATGTATTCACCAATATATCTGATAAGGGGTTAATATCCAAAATTTATAAAGAACTTACAAAATGCTACACCAAAAAACAAAAAATAAACCAATTAAAAAATTGGCAAAGGACCCAAATGAAAATTTCTCCAAAGAGGACATACGGATGGACAATAGACTTATGAAATAGTCTCAGTGTCACTAATCATCAGAGAAATGCAAATTAAAACCACAATGAAATATCATCTCATACCTGTCAGAATGGTTATCATCAATAAATCAACAAACAATGAGTGCTGGCGAGGATGTGGATAAAGGGGAACCCTTGTTCCCTATTGGTGAGAATGCAGATTGGTACAGCTACTGTGGGAAGCAGTATGGAGATAACCCAAAAGTCAGAAATGGATCTGCCTTTTGACCCAGGGATCCCATTTCTAGGACTATATCTGAAGGAATTCAAAACACTAATTCAAAAGAACATAAGAACCCTAAGTTTATTGCAGCATTATTTACAATTGAAAGATAAGAAGCAGCCTGTGTCCATCAGTAAATCAGTGGATAAAACAACTATGGGACGTTTATATCAAAGAATACTACTTGCCCATAAAAAAGGAAAACTTTACCTATTGTGACAATATGGGTGGACCTGGAAAATATTATGCTAAGTGAAATAGGTAAGTCAGAGAAAGACAAATACCATGTGATTTCACTCATCTGTGGAATCTAAGGAACAAACTGAATGAACATGGGAAATAGAGACAGACTCATAGATGGAGAGCAGGATGACAGCTAAGGGGTGGGGAGATTAGGAGGTGGAGGGTTTGAGCAAAAAGGAAAAAGGACTCATGTACATAGTCAACAGTGTGGTGGTTTCTGGGGGGAGTAGCATATAACAGGATTAAGTGATAATGGAAAAAAATACAATAAAAATATAAAATGTTAAAAAAATTCCATGTGAGTTTGCTTTTGGATCACTGAGGCTTTTGTTAAGACATGGAAGGCTAACAGATAAGGGTCCTGATCAGTGAGTGGTTAGTGTGACAGAGTCTTTAAAGGTGAAGAAGTAATGACTAATTTTGTTGCAATTTATTTTCAGTCTTAGAAATTTTTTCTTTAAAACACTTCTGATACCTACTGCTTTAAGTCTTGGGCCTTTAAGATATAGTATGCAGAACAGAATCACAATATGTGGAATAAAGGCCAGGAGTCTGAATTTTTAAGAAGCCATCACAGGGTGTGTGTATGTGTGTGTGTGTGAGAGAGAGACATACTACTGAAGTGATCCAGGGTTCACAGTTTGGGAAACATAACCTTAGACATTCAAATGTCATGGGCCCCTAAGTAACATGGTTTCCATTCCATGGAGTTATATTTCTTGGATCTCTGAAGATTAAACCGGATTAATCTGACTCTATGATCCTTGCTTCTTGAATGAAAATCTGGACAAAGTTGTCCAATCAACCATGAAAATACTCTGAAAATTGACCAAAATTGTATACATTTAGAAGTATTTATTTAAGAAAATCTATTGAAGTTTGGTAAAAAGAGAAGAATTTCATGATATTTTAATTTGTAGTTGCTACCGTTTTCCAAGTCCATGACAGGGAAGTTCCACCTGAGTAATTTGTTTTTTTAGATGCAATTGTTGGTAGTTGTGAATTTATTGCATTTTAATGTACATAGTTTCGATCTTTTTCTTAAATAAGTCCCTTTAACATTTCATTTAATAAAGGTTTGGTGATGATGAACTCCTTTAGCTTTATCTTGTCTGGGAAGCACTTTATCTGTCCTTCAGTTCTAAATGATAGCTTTGCTGAATAGTGTAATCTAGGTTGTAGGTCCTTGCTTCCTGTCACTTTGAACACTTCTTGCCAGTCCCTGGTAGCCTGCAAAGATTCTTTTGATAAATCAGCTGGAAGTCTTGTGGGGACTCCTTTGTAGGTAACTATCTGCTTTTGTCTTGCTGCTTTTAAGATTCCCCCTTTATCTTTAGTCTTTGGTATTTTAATATGTGTCTCGGTGTGGTCCTTTTTATGTCCATCTTGTTTGGGACTCTCTGGGCTCCCTGGACATGTATGTATACTTACTTCACCAAATTAGGGAAGTTTTCTTTCATTAGTTTTTTCAAATAAGTTTTCAGTTTCTTGCTCTTTCTCTTCTCCTTCTGGCACCCCTATGACTTGAATGTTGGTATGTTTGCAGCTGTCCTAGAGGCTCCTTAGTGTATCCTTGGTTTTTTTTTTATTCTTTTTTTCTTTTTGCTATTCTGATTGAATGTTTTTTACTTCCTTGTGTTCCAAATCATTGATTTGATTCTCGGCTTCATCCACTTCATTGTTGGTTCCCTGTAAATTTTTCTTTATTTCACTTAGTGTCACCTTCATTTTTGCCTGTGTCTTTTTTATGCTGTTGAAGTATTCAATGAGTTCCTTGAGCATCCTAATAACCAGTGTTCTGAACTCTGCACTTGATAGATTTCTTATCTCTGTTTTATTTCTTTTTATGGAATTTTGTTGTGTTCTTTCATTTGGGACATATTTCTTTGTCGCCTCATTTTGGCAGCCTCCCTATTTTGTTTCTGTGTGTTAGGTATTGTTTCTGTGTATTAGCTGCTTTGATGCCCTGTCTTAATAGCATGACCTATTGTAGAAAAGTGCATGGGTAAGTTGGATGGAGTAGAGCCTTAAGTATTTACCAGGATGGGGCAACCCTTGTGAACCAGGTTGTATCTCAGATATGGTGTCACCACCCTGTGGATCTGTGTGTGTGGGGGCTCATAAAGGAGACAATGCCACTGCCTGGCCTCTGGAGTTTTGTCCAGGATGAAACTGTCTCCTGGCACTCACCATGATGACAGACACTTCAGTTTCTCCCCATATACCACTGGTGCCCTTCCAGCTGCTGCGCTGGTGCTGGAGTTCAGAGAGAGTGAGTCTACGTAAGTCCTAAGTTTGTTGCAGGCCCTTTAAGAGGAGACTCATGAGAATCTTGCAGTTTCTTCCACTGCCCCAACTCCCACCGGTTTTTACAGCCAGAAGTTAAAGGGACTTATCTTCCTGGCACTGGAACCCTGGGCTGGGTGGTCTGGTGTGGGGCTGGGATCCCTAGCTCCAGAGCTCTCCTCCCTGATTTTTATCTACCAGATGTGGGTATAGGACTACCTATGCCATGTTGTTAACTCTGAGGCTCTCTGCATGTCTCTGCATCTCTCCTCCTCCTACTAATCTGGATGAATGTGATTTCTCTAATTCCTTGATTGTCAGACTTCCACACAGCTTGATTTTCTGATGATTCTGGGTGATAGTTGTTTTGTACTTTAGTTGTAATTTTTGCTGTGGTTGTGTGAGATGGCGAGCCATGTTTATCTATACCTCCATCTTAACCAGAAGTTGAACAAAATGTATGAGACATGAAACAGGATTGTATGTCTTGTGCACAGGGGAAAATCAGCCAATAGAGATGGTCTTTGAGGGTGTCCACATCTTCTACTCAGTAGAGAGATACTTGAAAGCAACCATTATAAATATGTTTAAAGAACCATAGGAAATCATATTTAAGGAATTAAAGGTCAACATATCACAATGATTCATCAAATAGAGAATATTAATTTAAGGTGAAAACAAATATTAAATAATATTAATTCAGAATATTATGGCAGAACATTAAAACAAAGAACTTAATAAAAACTTTAGAATTGTAAAGTCTAATAACCAAAATGAAAAATTCACTAGGGGGGTCAACAGCAGATTTGAGCTGGAAGAATAAAAGACAATTTGAGGATAGATCAATGGAGGTCATGAAATCTAAAGAACAAAATGCAAAAAAAAAATACACAAAGAAATGTACAGAGCCTCAGAGATCATGGGACACCATTAAATATAGCAACATACACTTGATGAATATCCCAGAAGGCGAGAGAGAGAAAAATAGAATATAAATATTTGAAAAAATAAAAAGAGCAGTGAATTCCAAGTAGGATAAATTCAGGAAGATCCACATTTAGACACATCATATTCAGACTGTTGAAAGACAAAGAGAAAGAAAAATCTTGAAAACAGCAAGAGAAAAATCACTTATCATGTACAAGGTAACCAAAATAAGAGTAACAGCTAACTGCTCACCAGAAATAGTGTGGGATAGAAGACAGTGGGGCGACCTTTTCAAAGTACTTAAAGAAAAAACAAGTTGTCAATGAGGAACTTTGTATCCAGCAAAATTTCCTTCAAAAATGAAGGCAGAAAAAATAAATCCTCACTTAAAGCAAAACAAAATACTTTGTTGCTAGAAAACCTGCCTTATAGAAAATATTAAAGGAAATTCTTCAGGCTGAAAGGAAGTGACACCAAAAGTTGACTCACATACATGCAAAGAAACACCATTCATAAGTGCATATGTATGTGTGTGTGTGTTTGTGCTGTTTTTTTCTCAACCGATTTAAAAGATAATTGTATAAAATACTAATTATAAAATTGTATTATTGGGGTTATAACATATAAAGATGCAACATATATGATAATAATATCAGAAAGGAAAAGAGAAGGAATAGATCTATTTTTGCAACAAGGGAATGGCACCACACAGTAACTCAAATCCATAGGAAGAAAGGAAGAGTACCTGAAATGGTAAATATGAAGGTTATTAAATGCTCTACATTTTCTCCTTTATTCTCTTAAGTCCTTTAAAAGACAAGGATGTATAAAGCAATAATTTAACTGTATTTTTGTATTTATAACATATATAGATGGAATATATATAATAATGATACAAAAGGGGGAGGAGGAAGGAAGCTATATTGGAACAAAATTTCTATATTTTACTGGAATTAAGTTACTATAAATCTGAAAGGAGGTTCTGCTATGCAAAAATGTGTATTGTAAACCTTATAATAACTACTAATAAAGTAACTGAAAGATACAGTGAAAATCATTGAAAGAATCAAAATGTATATTAGAAAATATTCACTTAAGATAGAAGGTAATAAAGGATTAACAGAGGCATGAAAAGATATGACATAGAAAATAAATAGCAAGTTTGCAAACATGAATCTCACCCTCTAAGTTATAATAAATATAAATCAACTAAATACATCAACAAAAAGGCAGAGATTATTAAACTTGATTAAAAAACCACAATATCCAACCATATGTTGTCTGCAAGAGATACACTTTAGATTCAAAGGTACAAATAAATTGAAAGTAAAAAAATGGAAAAAGTAATACCTTTCAAAGGGCAATCGGAAGAAAGCTTAGATGGCTTTACTAATATCAGACAAACTGAATTTAAAGCAAAAATATTATTAGAGAAAGAGGGACATGTTACAATGATAAAAGAAAGGATCAATCCATCAGGGAGATATACAAATTATAAACATATATGAACCTAACAACAGAGCTTCAAAGTGCATCTAATAAAAACAGAATTAAAGTGAGAAATAGACAATTCTACAGTAATTTTGGAGATATCAATACTCCACTTTTAATAATGGATAGAAAAACTAGGCAGAAAATCAACAAGGTTACAGAAGATTGGAACAATACTGTCAAGCAACTTGACCTAAGTGACATCTATAAAATAATCCACCCAACAACAGAAAAATCATTCCATGCTTAATAGGCATCTCAGTTTCCATTGCTTTGAAACTCACTAAGGTCAAGCGTGTTTTATGCAATTGACTTTCCAACACTTATGGCTATTTAATAAGCACCTTTCATTAGTTAGAAACATGAGTTACATTTTTTGTTTTTTATTTATTAATTTACTATCTTAGAGAGCGGTTACATCCCAGAAATCAATACTCATTAGAGTTACAGGAAAGTGACCATGATTGACAGACTATTCTCATATGTTTCTAGCTATAGAGTTGAAATTCAAATCCAGTAGAAGCCAATTATTAATAATTACACTTGATAACTTGAAGTGGAGTTAAACAGAGGTATGGAAATCCCCTTTTCTGTTTTTGATTTTTAAAAATATTAATGACAATTTTAGACTAATACAGTAGTAAAGGGAGTAGTACGAAAGACCCTGTGTACCCTTTACCTGCCTTCGTCAATCATCGCCTCATAGTCATTCTTCTTTTATCTATACCAGCCTAACCATGGATCTTTGCCCACACCAACACCAAATTATATTCAAGCAAAATTTTAGTTATTATATTATTGAATCCCTTTGTAAATTCACCTAATCAGGGGTTGAAGATGACAGTGGTATGTGTTGGCAACATATTGGATCACGAATTCTGAATACCAGACCTAGTCCCTGATTATTAAGGGAAGCTTGGGGAAGTCTCTTCTTTTCTCTTGGTCTCAGTTTCTTCATCTGTGAAATGAGGAGGATTGGTTTCTATGTTAGTGGTTTTCCACTCTGATAGCACTGATCATTGGAGTCACCTGGAGAGCTATTAAAAATTATAGAAACTCTTGGATGTGTGTCCAGGCTTTAGTATCTAAACACAGAGTTTATTCTCATATTATTTACTGATTTTATTGTATTATTTTCCATATAAACAACTGTAAACCTACTTTGACCCACCCCGTGTGTGTGTGTGTGTGTGTGTGTGTGTGTGTGTGCGCGCGCACGCGCACGTGCGCGCTTTAGGTTCTGTTTCTCTGGAGAACCCCAAGAGATTACTATTTATTGAATATTTACTATGTGCTGGGCAGTATGCTTAGAGTACTTTCCCTCTCCTCCCTTGGTTATTGTATTAATTGAGCTATCTCTGTCAATGTTCACAATACAGTACTGCAAAAACAGTAGAAAACAAATTTTATTCCTTTTATCCATATTTGTATTAGATTTGTATTAGTGTTTTAGGCCAGAGTATCAGTAACTTGGAGATAATTTTTTTGCCCAAATTGTTACTGTTTTTATCGCCTATAGTCTGATTTTCTTTTTCTCTAGATATATTTCTATTAGCTCTGGGGAGATAGGATTATTTGTAGTTCATAATGCTCGATAAAAAAACGCTTACGTATAATGATAGCATGGAGTAAAAGCTGATTGCTGTAAATTCAAATTGCACCTTTCCTCTGCTATCTTAAGGGCCTACAAAGGACTATCAAATTGAAAGAGAGAAACCAGGAGGTGAGTATTAGTGGGAAGAAGTATAGCTCTAGACCCTGGCTACTCGTCCATATGTAGTCTTCATATTAGCAGGCATTGGCATCACCATGGTGCTTGTTAGAAATTCAGAATCTTGGGCCCTAACCAAGACCTACTGAATTAGAATCTGCATTTTTAACAAGATTCTCAGGTGACTCATATGCACATTAAAGTTTGAAATGCTGGCCTATTTGGCATCTTTCATATTATTTTAACTGTCCCATTTATGGCCAAACACTAGCTTTGTGACATGACTTTTGAGGTTAGGGCTCTGTCTACAGCCTGGGCTGGGAACACAGGAAGCACTGGGATCAGGACTCAGTCTAGGACCATAAAATGCAACAACAAGAACAAGAACAACAACAACAACAGCAACAAACTGACCTCGGAATCATAGAAACTGGCTTCCTGAAAACTGTTTTATTTTTCTCTAATTTATCTTAACTGGCTTTTTTTTTCTGTAGGAGTAATTTAAGTAATGCCATCCTGATCACTTTCTTTTTAGGTTGTTTTTGTTTATTTCTCCTCTGCCAAGTCCTCTCACCCTTGATCCAAATATAGTCCTGTGACACACTCAGGTCCACTGCTGTCAAAGCAGACAGTTTTGGATGGAACCAGTGACAGAATCACTGTTATCCAAGTCTGGTGCAAAGCAAAATGCCCCCAGGTGGGCCAGCCTTTCCTCCATCACCCCCATTCCCTGAGCCTACTTTCCCAAGGAAGGTTATGTTCCCCTGTTTCTGGGGTGCAGTCTAGTTTATCAATTAAAGTTTGAAATTTGGGGGCATTCTGGGAAATCATTTTAAAGAAAGTCAAAGCACAATTCATCCTCATTTATAATTGTCCTAATTAGTCTCAGTAACAACCAGGTCCTTTATGAAAACTACCATATAGCCCTCCAGTGGACCCAATAAGTTGTATCTACAGCACCTTACTTACTTGGATGGGTGTTTAAGTTAGTACTGCATCGGCGTCTTTCTGGAGCATATTTTTACTCAGTATTAAGTAACTTAAAATATCCCTAAAAAGTATAAATGGTTGCATTATGGAATATGATATAATATTTATATGAATACAGGACTTCAAAGAAATTATTCTGTGAAAGCATCTTCATATTAGGTGCTCATATACCTTCAGGAATATGTATCTATTCTACTCTACCATTTGGTGTAGTTAGGTGGGCAAATTTAAGAAGCACTGGGTTTACCAAGAGTTATGCTAGGTGATGGGGATACAGAGATGACTAAAACTCAGCCTCTGTTCTCCAGGATCTTATAATGGGGGATATAAAATACTCCCAAGTAGATATTGAGCTTCCAGAAGGCAGGGACCATCCTCTAATTGTCAATGAATCAACAATAGAGTTTTCACCTTGTATAATTATCACTTCATTTAAAAAATATTGGCTTAGCTCCTCTCTCTATAGGCTAATCCCTGTACTGGGTGCTGGGGATACAGTGATAAATCAGACACAGGCCTGGCCCTCAGGTAGACTTTCTGGTGGGAGAGATGATAAATGAAGCAGAGACTCACAAGGGGATACTGTATCCCTGCTGAGAAGCACCAGAAGCAAAGGTTGTGAGGGGGATGAGTTTCACATGAACCGATATTTAAGCCTGAATAACTCTAACTTTGGCAAATATGTCACTTAAAACAACAGAAAGTTATGTTACCAACAATGAAAGAAGATGCCCTTTTATTTGTTTCACTGAAGTGAATTTTCTATGTAACAGAAGTTTTTCATGGTACCCCTGACAAACCCATCACAAACAGTCAAGACTGAACCTAGTGGGGTGAAGGGAGGAGGAGGAGAAAAATACCATGTGCCAAAATAGAATAACTGTTCTCTTCCCTCCTGTAACTACCAAGAGATATGATCTTATCCATTAGAAGATAATTCTGGATTAGAAGGCAAAAATGCCTCTGTTCTGACAAAGTGACTTAGCTTTCCCAGACATGCATTTCCTAATCAGTAAAATAGGGCTTAACAAGTTTTGCCCTGCATCATTTATGGGTTGTTGAAATGATCAAAAGAGCTAATATATGTGAAAAAATAAGATGCTAAGGCTATATACACATAAAGCATGTCTATGACATGATTTCAGAGGATGAGGAAGGGCCTCTGGCCTTCCCCAAACTTTCTTCACTTATGGGTTAAAAACAAAATTTGAATTATTTCTTTGCAATAGAGGAAATGAATATTTATTTAACACAAACCATGTGACAGCTTCTGGGATGGGAATTTTTTCATTGTTGTTCAATTACGGTTATTCCACTTTTTTCCCCATTGCCCCCCTGCCCCTCCCCCTGCCCCTCCCACAGTCAATCCCCACCCTGTTGTCCATGCCCATGGGTCCCTTATATATGTTTATTGACTTACTGGGCTGGGAATTTTAACATAACTTAGTTAATCCTTAATATTTGGTGTGTATTATTATTCTCATTTTACAGGGGTTAGCTAGGTACTCAAAGTGATAATTTTCACAACATCATACACCCAGCAAGTATCGGAGGCAAGACCAAAATTCAGATGTGCGTCTTAAATTAATCTCTTTAATTATGAAGCCATTCTGCTTTCTAAACCTGATGTACGTGTATACTATGTTACTATTTTCCCTGGGAGAAATACCAGAATCTCAGTTACTCATTGTTAGACAGCTGAGTGTGAATGAATTTATCAACTCTTTTTCTCAGACCAGGTTTAGACTGGGGTTAAAGGATGAAAGCAGAGGGCACTGTATACTACTCAAAGAGGCGGTGGCATTAAAAATAGATGTAGCAGAAAGGGCAAGGGCATTGGGAATCAGTCAGGATTAGCTTTGAACTCCAGCCCTATTACATTGCTAATTGACTTTGGGAAAGGTGCTTAGCTCATTTCAATTAAATTAGAATAAATTGAAGAATTTTAAGGATTGAGGTGATGTTTTTGAAGTCTACATCTGATGTTTTGTTATGTCTAACCCACTATGTCCTTTGAGGGACTGTCCCTTTCACCATTCTGTGATCCTGATGGGGTTGTCAACCATGATGCCTGCCCCCAACCCTGGCTATAGTGGCAATGGTATAATATAGGATGGGCCTCTAGTAGTATCCTATCCCTTGGCAACAATGGTCTAGAAGTGGGCAATAGCTCTAAGCAGGGCCAACTATATACCTTCTCTGGATTGACTTTTGGGTGCCAGCGTGGATATAAACTTTTTTCTATGTGGATTTCTAAACTGGGAGCATTTTTAAAATTATTTTTTATTGTTGTTCGGTTACAGTTGTCCTCCCTTTTCCACATTGGTCACCCCTACCCCATACCCCCCAGTTAATCCCCTATTGTCAGTGCCCATGAGTCCTGCATTTGCATTCCTTATCTTGATCCACCTTCTCCCATCCCCCTTATCCCCCTGCTCCCTCCCCTCAGAACCTAATCAACAAAACAAACAAATGAACAAAATAGAACCAGAGACTCAGAAATAAAGAAAAAACTGGCAGTAAACTGGGAGCATTTTAACCTGGGGCTGTGGACAGTCATCTTCCCTTATATATGGAAGAAGTCTGTCTGCATGATGAACCCAATACACAGTGGAAACTCTTTAATTCACTTGTGCCCGAAGCAGGTTTCCCTTTAAACTTCCCCATTTGTAAGTCCTTTTTTTTTCTTAAACAGTTTGAATTGGCTTTCCTCTCACACACTTCTGAAAGAATCCTCATTTGTACCATATTATAGCTGTGTGTGTATGTATGGTGCATATTCCATGATTAGTGCTGAATAAATGTAATGGAGGAACTAGTTTGAAAAAATATAAATGTATTTTCTTATTTGAATTTTGTACATGAATGATTTTTTTAAGCTTAGGACATCCATCCACTGCTAAGGAAATAAGCTAGAGAATAAAATATGAAAGAAAACATTAACCTTCAACTTTTGACATTCAAAGCAGAATTCTATACCAGGAATAATACTTGAAAGCTAGACATCGTTGAGAAAGGACTTTTCAAAAGTTCCTAAATCTCATCCTTTAGCATATTAACAGCCAGGCTTGAACAGACAGAAAATGTAAGGGGGAAAGTTCTTTCTTTCTAGGTCTTCACTGTAAGAAAAAGTAAGAGAAGTAGGAGAAGCCATACACATGTCCTAATTCCTTCTCTTCACTGTGCAGTGGGTCCTGAGCCAATAAGGCATGGTTCAGCATACTTCAGTGGGTAGAAGATGTAGTAAAACAGGGATCTACTTTCTTGGTTCTTTATGGTGTAGATACTGAGTTTAGAGTTACTACACTGCAATGGCGCTCTTTGTTGTGGAGCAAAAGTGTGCAATATGCTCCATGGGCCAGAGAGGTGGTTGAAGGACATGGAAGACATTTAAAAGAGTCTACAGCCTATGAGGCACTACATGGGGCATTATTCATACTACATGTGTCAGGAACTCTTGCTTGCAGAGCATAGTCTATGCTGTGATTTGGGCCACAACTCACCTTGGCTTTCCAGTGAACTGATAGAGATGCTGGAAGAAGCAAATAGACACTGTCAGGAATAAGGGAAGTTGAAATTTTATTTTTAAAGGGACTTAGAGTGTATAGAATTGAAGGCAAGAATAATACCAGTCAATGTAATATCTCAAGTTGTCCACAGGTGTTTCTTCTGCGACCTTATTGAGTATCATTGGTTCACAGGGTCTGCAATATGGACTTAGTTGGAAGCTTAGATGATTTTAGAGGTCTCTTTCCTCCAACATTCTATGGTCCTATGATATAAGTTTCTAAGAACAAAACTAAAGGTTTTATTTGAAGGATCCTGACTCTTCTACTCAGAGATGGATTGCTCTTAATCTAATGAGTTCAAAGATCCAGAGAGTTGAAGGTCCTGGTGTCTAGTGAAAGCATGCCACTTTAAGGCTCTGACTTTAAGGTCAGAACTTGTGAGTATCCTAAGCCCTATGGGGGAGGGTAACACTGCAAATGGAATCTTCGACTAGGAAGAGTCATTCTGCTCTACTTGGTTCCCATTCCATTTTTAGATAGCTGCAATTATTTGAAAGTTATTTTTCTTACCAAGTTGAATTCTGTTTTCTTTTTTAATCATGCCAGTAGCCCTATTTTTGTTCTTTGGAGCCACCCAAACTGAGTAATTTATTTAAAATAATAACCCTGCCAAGGTTTAAAGGCACTACTAATGGTTTCCCACTAAGTCTTCTCCTGGCTAAGTATCTTTAGCTTCCCAAACTAGTCCTCAGAGGCTAAGAATCCAAGTCTCCTAATCATATGGATTGTTTCTTTCTGGACACAGTATAACTTTCAAAGTGTCTTTGTTACATATGATGCCCACAACTGAACACAGATACTTCAGGTATGAACTTCCAGATGCAATGAGATTGTCATTTCTATTGACCTCAACACTAGTCCCTTGTTAAAGTAATTTTGGTAGACGAAACAAGCTGATTCTTCTTGAGCTAGCAGCAGTTGGCAATGACGTTTTAGTTAACAATAGGGCATTGGAAGCCTAGAGGTGAAGAATGATGGTTGGGCTGAGGGACACACTTGACTTCCTTCTGTATTTGGTTTTTATATGCCACTATACTCCCAGCTTTGAAAAGAGCTATTATTTTATCACAATGTGGAATGATATGCATACAAAATTAGAAACTCACATGTAGATTTTTCATTTGTTTAACATTTGCTCCTCTGAGTTTCAGGTTTAATGAAAGCTAACCAGAAAATATATTTAAGTCCAATTAACTTTCTTGCTCTGGGATTATTACATTTATCCAGATTTTCAACAAATACAAGAAGGTCTGTCTATACTTTTGGTTCTGTCTTAGTACTCTGGGTAGTTGTATTCCCCTCTTACCATTAACAGCAGTCTGCTGCTATGAAAATTGAGAAGGACTAAAGTTATTCTTAGACAAAGCAAGGAGCATTATTTATGGCACTTGTGAATCTGTAGAAAGTAGTGAAGTACAGACAGATTAGTATACAAAGAACTGTGAATCCTTAGAGGCCTTCACCAACTAGTCAATTTGAGTTGATTATTGCTCTTAAACTTCCAGCTCTCATTAGAATGCTCACAGTATGACATATTTAATCAGCACTATTTCATGGCCCCATAATTTTTTTCTCTTTGTCTGAACTAATCTAGTCAGGGACCCCCTGAAAATGCCAGGCACTAAGTATATCAAAATGCTAATTCTTTTGACTGAATCCTGACTTGATTTGGTGGAAAATGACTTCAGTGTATTGGATTTACTGTTCATTTAATGAGTGCTATAGATGTCAATACATTAGTGTAAATCTGGTACAGGTAGTAATTTTATTTCTAATGAGGTGCTCCACTAGCATCCTATTATGAAAAGTAGGACATTGTTCAGTGGGTGCAGAATATACCTGTCTAATCAGACCTGAGAAACGTGCTAGTTGTATATCACAATGATATTAGGACCACTTGACTTCCCTGGGACTTGGTCTACATGCCTGAAAAATGAGTATGTTGAACAAAGGCCTTTGCATCTCTACACCTTTGAGGATTTTATTAGCCATTTTAGTAAATCCCTCATCTTTAGGACATGTGCTTTTTATTTTTTTAAATTCTTTTTCTTTAAAGATTTTATTTATTTTATTTTTTGAGAGAGGGGAAGGGAATGAGAAAGAGAGGGAGAGAAATATCAACGTGTTGTTGCCTCTCATGTGCCCCCTACTGGGAACTTGGCCCACAACCCAGGCATGTGCCCTGACTGGGAATGGAACTGGTGACCCTTTGGTACACAGGCTGGCGCTCAATCCACTGAGCCACACAGCCAGGGCAGGACATGTGCTTTTCAATGGACAAGAATTTACATGAGCCATCTG
The DNA here is from genome assembly GCA_004026545.1 of Mormoops blainvillei. Classification (NCBI taxonomy): domain Eukaryota; kingdom Metazoa; phylum Chordata; class Mammalia; order Chiroptera; family Mormoopidae; genus Mormoops; species Mormoops blainvillei. The sequence goes on along the minus strand of PVJD01008053.1, from coordinate 28,955 downwards.
TGCTATGATCTGCACTCCCCACCAAAACCGTGACTCCATGAACCCTAGCTTAACTACCAAGTCTCTCCTGTACCTGAATGTCTTGCAAGTGGTGCACTGACTGCCCATTGTTCTGGACTATTTTTTCAATGATTTTTGTATAGGTAAAAGCGTTTTAATACAGAAATAGTGTCTCTGGGGAAAAGAGCAGGCATACTCATTATACAAGGGGGTACCACTGAAAACCAGGAATTTATTTTTTTTAAAATTGTGTATTTATGCTTACATGTTTATTTATTTATTTTTATCATTTTTATTGTTATTCTATTACACTTTTTCCCCTTTGCCCTCCTCCGCCCAGCTCCCCCGCCTGCACTCATGCAGTCAATTCCCACACTGTTGTCCCTGTCTGTGGGTCATTCATACATGTTCTTTGTCTAGTCCCTTCCCCCTCTTTCCATCATTATCCCCCTCCCCTGTCCCCTCTGGTCACTGTCTGACTTCAATTACTTTCAAAGTACTCTCCATTCAATGCAATATACCTATTGAGAGTTTTTATTTCATTGCTCAAAACAGTTTTTTAACTCATTGATTTTGGTGCTTTTTAGTGTTTCCTGCTGTTTTTTGTTTCACCTCTTCTACCTCAGCAAAGTGTTTCTTTTCGAGGACTTTTTTCATCTGGGGAAACAAAAAAAATGTTGCTGGGGTGAGACCGGTTGAGTGGGGAGGTTGGGGCACAGGGGTCATGCCATTTTTGGTCAAAAACTGCTGAACATTCAGTGCAGTGTGGGCAGCTGTGCTCATAAATCACCCATCATGAAATGGGTAAATGCATTGTGTCTTCAAAAAAATTCACTGAAGCCAAGTGCAGCCTCTCACAACAATGCCAGCTGGTACACTGATACAGATGGGTTCCTAGGAACACTCACCTAGCAGGGCAACCCTGTACTACAAGAGGCCTTCCCTCCGGAAGACAATTCCAGGTTTTTAGGGGGTTACCTTCATAAAAGATTCTATGAGCTCAAGTTGCCTAAGCTCAGGATTCCTCTCTTGTAACACAACCTACTTCATGTGCAGGTGTTATTGGTCCATTTCACATTGTCCTATGGAAACTGGGACTGCAGGACCAATGCAAAAATGCTGATATTCTTGCTACTGCTATTGCTATGAGTGGTAAGTTGTTCTTCATCTCTAATACAGGAATATCATATTTTCTACCAGTATCCATGAAAATGTGGCAGGTTAATGTTTTAGCTTGTAAGTAGAGTAAAACCTCAGACTTTTCACAGTTCTTGACGACAGCCTAGTTCACATTCACTTTCCTCTTAATGTCATTAGCACCTAGCCTCTGAACAACCCCAAACACACTTTGCCTTTTATCTAATTGTTTTATATAGTAATCTTATCTCCTCACTAAGTTGTAAGCACTTGAGATGAGGCATCAAGCCTATACTTTTTCTGTCTATCCTATAGCAGGTGGCACAAGGATGGGTACTTTGTCAGGGCTCAATATATGTTGGGTTTTTTGTTTTATTGATTTTGTCCATATGCATGTCAGCTGAGCCAAAATACTCTATACCTTTTACAACTGAACTTCCTGGCTTGAGTGTCTTATTAAAGATGAAAACTATAGACTTACTCCCCTAGAAATAGAAAAACTCTAATGAGAGAAGGAGTAGCTGTTTGTTTTTCAGACATCTAGAATGCAAACATAGGCATTCTTTAATCAATTGGAGATCATTTGACTAAGGGACCAATTGAAATGCTATTTTGAGCCTCACATTTCCAAAGATATCAGGGATGCTTTGTTGTGCTGAGCTGCTAATAATTATATTGTTCTGACTACTTAAGAACTAGAATACAGTCTCTGTGTTTTTGTAGAATTCAAGAGCCTCAGAAGGACATCTATGTCAGCCTGCTGCCTTCAGCATCAATGAGAACTCATTTGTCTTTTGATACAAATCTCAGAGGAGGATTTGGCTTCCTGTGAATGCATTCCATAAAGCCATATACTTGCTGCTTATATTATTGTAAGTATCCAATTAATGGCCTATTATACCAGAAAGAAAAATATCTATATATGCATTTTCATTTGGCTCATCATTGTTTTCAATAGTCTAGATTATTCGATTAGTCTAACTTCAGTTTTCTCTAACGGAATATGGAGATATAACAAACTTTCTGCCGTTAGTGCTAAACCATTAGGACTCAGGGCTGTCTCTTGTGCCATGGCCCTGAGGATACATTCTTTATTCCCATAATACATTTTATATTCTCTCTCTCTCTCTCACCAGTTATCAGGACTGCAACACATTCTCAATTCAATTTTCCTGAGTACAACTGAAATTACTTTATAGCTGTGACATGGTTATCATTTTCTAACTTTAGCTTTGCATATCTGGCATTTTCTAACTTTAGTTTTGTAAATTCAGACTGATCCCACTTAGAAATAGTTCTTGCTATTTAAATTTGGGTATGCTGCCACCAAGTGGTTGCCAGATTTTTTGATTCACAAGGCCTCATAATTCAAACTGCAGGCTGCCTTGTTTTTGCTGTTGGTGGTGGTGTATGTGTTAGGATTGGGGGTAGTGTGATGCAGGTAAATAGGTGAAGTATCAAATATCAGAAGGAGTTTTGAGGTAAAGCTTCATGAAGTTGCAGAAAGAACAAAGAATGGGTAATTACTTGAGGAGGGGAGGGGAAAGGCAGTCTGAATTTCAAAGAATAAGATCAGAGACAGAGGAGTCATGGGGTAAAGAGGACAGGGAAATACTGAGGCAAAAAGGAGAACAACCCAGAGTTAAGCAAACTTGATCACTGAACCAGTTTTCATCCTTTGTTTCTCACTTTTCTATGGCCCCTGTACTTGTTAGGAAGTTTGAATAGCGAGATAGATGTAATACCTTGATCTAAAGCAGGAGAGAAGGATTGTGTCTTGTATATCTTTGTATCTCTAACAGTGTCTAGCATAGTGCTGGGCACATAGTTTGTCCTTAATAAATGTCTCTTGACTGAATGATCCAGCCTTGCAGGAAATGAGACAATATGTAATAGAGGTGGGGGATACTGGTTTGAGGCATAGGGGCAACTCCTGACTAGCAAATCTTGATTATGCCCTGCCTCTGTCATTAAGCTGAGACACTGCACAATAGTAGCTGGCTTCAATGATCAATCTTCCAAATTACAACCTACATATCTTCTTCTTCTTTTTTAAAATCTCAGATCCAAAGCTCTTGAAGTTCATCATACCTCTGAACCAGTCTTGCTGGTTGGAAACAGATGACCTATGGAAGGTTTTGATTGGAGGATATGAGACCTAGGGCTTCTTCCAATCATAAGATATGTAGGGAATGACTGGACAGAACTTTTTAAAAATGCATATGAAGAGGAAACTGAGGATTATTCCAAGTAGTATATTTGTTGGAATGCACACTCTGATCACACAGTTTTCTCCAGAAGGGGGTTTACCCATGCATGATAATATGTGTACCATGTTATCTTTGACCCTGGCTAGCATATCATCACATAATTGACTTTTAAAGATACAGATGCCTGGATTTCACCTGTTACCCATATATGACAATCCATGAGAATCTGATGAAATCCTCCTCAGTGCTTCTCTTAATGTGGAAATTAAATCCTTAAGGACAATAATTCTAGTGAGCATGTATAATGACCTCTATTGCACCATTAACTTCCACATGTCTAACACAGAATTTCCCAGCCAGGGGTCCATGTAGTCTGTGTAGATTAGTATAGTATAGTGGATAACAGCATGGGATTTAGAGTGAGACATACCTGGGCGCAAATTTTACCTCTCCTGTGTGGGAACTGTTTAATGTCAGGCAAATCACTTAACCTCTTTGTGCCTTGGGCTCCTAACTTGTAAAATGGGGTAAAATTAACTACCTTACCTGGTTATTATGAAGGTTAAAGCAAATGACAAGACACATGCAGTGTGCTTAATACAGTGCTTAATATATTGTAAGTGCACAATTACTGGTAGCTATTATATATGTTTCTTTCTACTATCAATGGAAGACAAACTTTAGGAAGCAATGGCCTTGGATGAGGTCTTGTCTCGCTTACCACTACATCCTTGCCCTCAGCTTTTGAGGCTTGTGCAGATTCTTTGGACATAGAGACTCAGGCTAGCTCCCACCCCACTGAGAGCAGAACAAGTTGGAACTTGTAAGCTAAGTAAGAAGTCATTTTGAGTCACCATTGCTCTAATTTCTTTAGACATTTCTGGAGAACAATTGGATTCCCTTCAGTTTTAATTTACCTCTCTTCCCAGATAAATTTTCCAAATGTCCATTTCCTATTTCTTTGATCAAGGTCAGAGTTGAAGGAACCTGGCCTTCAATCTCCAACCTGCCTGAAAGCACCATTTGGGTTCAAGAACAAATTGTATTGGAAAACAACAGAAGCACTGCAATGAATTGTCATGAAATAGGCTTCAAATGCAAGCACAAGGCAGAGCATGGTCATAATTGGCAGCAGAGTTGGTCAGCTAAGAGACCAATTCCAAATGTACCACTGTAGAACTTTTGTAATATGTGCTCCCTGCTGCCAGTATCTACCTTTTGTCCACATAAGAGCCTTTGGATGATGACAATCATTGGGTAAAGGTAACACTGAGATATCTTACATTTCTTTAAAATCTCTAATCCATAAAATATGTGCATACACAGAAAATGTCTGTAACATGGCACGTTTTGAAATGTTCCCTGTGGTAGGGTGAATAACTACCCAAAATATGTCCATGTCCTAAACCCTGGAAACCGTGAATATTACCTTACCTTATATGTAAAACAGGCTTTGCAGATATGATTAAGTTAAGGATCTTGATATGTGAAGATTATCCTGATTATCTGAGCAGGTCCAGTGTAATTACAAGGGTCCCAATAAAAGAGGCTTAGGAGGAGGCAAAGGAGAAGTAGAAGGAGGTGTGTGATGCCAGAAGCAGAGATTGGAGTGAAGCACTAAGAAAAGGGAGGATTGAGCCAAAAGTCAAGGAATATAGGCAACTACTAGAAGCTGACCAAGATAAATAAGTAGATTTTCCTCTCAGAGCATAGGAATCCAGTTTTGTCTAACCTGTGAATTTAGCCTGTCGAGACCCATTTCAAACTTCTGACCTCCAGAACTATAAAAGAATAAGTTTGTGTTGCTTTAAGCCAGCCCCCCAGATTCTCCCAGATATACTGGACAGCTGGAAGTTCCCAATGTTAGACTTATTGCTTTGGGTGATATCACTAATGGACACAATTGTTAAAAGCTTTGCTAAAATGCAAAGGAAGAATGAGAGGCAACATTCTACCTGTTATGCCTTAAATTGATGGGCTGAAAGAGAGCATGGAAGGAGATCCAAGATGAAGAGATATTTGGGACCTGGGGATTGTTAGAAGGTAAACTTGATAGGTGAGAATTCTGTGGCTGGACATGGTAAGCGATGCCTGGGATGAAAGAATGCCAAAAGGGAAGAAAGAACACCTAAAGACTAAATTCCATTTATTGTGCATTGTCCTGGGTCCAAACACTGAAAAATCTAATACCTGGGATGTGAGCATCATCTTTGTGACTAATCAAGATTCAGGCCTGTTCAATAGAGTTCCTGGTGAGCTTAAAGAGAAAAAGAACATCTTGTGCTTGCCTAGTGCTGCACATTCTCTGAGTTTGGGACTAACTGTTCTTTGGTCTACCTCTGTTGATTTTGATCTCTTTCTGGTACTATGACATTCTGATACTTCTATTGCGTATTATGGAATCCTCGTGTCCTCTAACTTCAGCTCGTTTGTCTGGGCTTTCCAGACATTTTTCTATTATTTCTCAGAGTCTTGAGTTTCTTTCTCCCAGGATTTCTTTACCATAATGTATGAATCCTTACCAGCAGTCCCTAGCACCAAATCCACCACCAGACCCTAATCAGGAGACCTTCCAGATTCTCATGAGATGACTTTTTCTGTGAGAGAACTCTCCTCCCCACTGCTATGCCCCTAAAGTACTTTGGTCTTTATAAAAAGAAGTAACAAATTTGCAAAGGAATTATCTTGAATTCAAACACCTGCCCTCTGTGTCTGCAACCATCACATTTGATTACATGCCTTCCATCTCTCTGATCTCACTCACAGAGAACTTTAACAAAAGTCCAGAAAACAGAATGCTTTTGAACCCATTAGTAGCTTCACTCCTATCTCTACCCCACCTGCTGCCATCTTTACTTGCAATTTGATTACTTGAATATGAGGGGCATGTACCTTATCAGTTGGACCTTCACCTACACCTTCAGAGATGAATATCTGATCTGTACAGCAAATATGGTCTTTCAGCAATCCGGTAATGAAAGACTTCTTGTTTCTCAGGCCTGTTGCCTCAGAGTTAATACACTGATGTCACCCAAGTGATGTCTGTAGCCTAGGATATATAATATAGTCACTTATTAAACTACTGGGAGGTTTCAGGCAAATCTATTCAAATGTGAGTGTTAACTTCCCAAGAACTGCTCAAGGGAGCTCAAGTGTTGTAAAGGAGCACCTCTGAGTTCTTTACCAGGCCTAAGCTATATGATCACAAGAACCCCAAAATGTCCACTAACCCACATCTAATTCTCAGAGAGTAAATCCTGATGTAGTCTGAATCTTACCATTGAATGGCGCTTCAACAATGTCTGCTAGTACAACCAGGGCTTGGGTGGTGGTAGAACAGGCCAGATTGGAATAGATAAGACTCAGGAATTCAAGAGGGATTACTGGATCAGGGAAAAGCTGGGACTGGGACAAGCATGTGATTCCAGAATTTAATGATTTGGTTATTATAAGCTTGAGTACATGATGGTTGGAGTCCAGTCAGGGTAGGTGTATCATTTTATTAATCAAAGTGACACCGATAAATTCAATAAAACTTAAAAAATAAAAATGAAACAAAGAAATCAGACTGCAGAGAGCTAAGAATAGATAAGGTGTGAATATAAGTATCCACAATGATAAATTAAATAAAAAATCAGGCTGTTGAGCAAGCAGAAGTGACCAATGGTCATCAAGGTAGCTGGCAATTGGAAGAGTCCAGATTAGCTGGGGCAAGGGGGTTCAATTATCAAGGGATCATGATAATGGGTATTAGAGATTCAGATCCAGATTCAGAAAGGGAAACAGATTTTTTGCATAAGAAATCTAGTCTCATTACTGGGATACCAGCAGAGGCAGATTAAGGTTGGTTGAGGCCCTGGGCTGCGGAAGAAATTATTTAAACATACTATCAGGTTTTACCGTCAATTGTAAACTTGTATGTAATTAAAATTGTACATACAAAACCAAACTTGGTATTATTAGAAAAAAGTGTGAAGTTGGGGTTTTGCAGGGCCCTTCAGAAGTCATGGCCCAGGGCGCACACCCAGTGTGCCTGCTGTTAAATCCGCCTCTGGATACCAGCCATTGATTCACAGAGGAGGAAAGATATGGAATGGCTCTGATTATAAAGGTATCTATATACCATCAGTAGGAAAGTGTGACTTGGTGTTGAGTTGTTGAATTATTTCAGTCTTATCCAAACTTCTAGCTAGTGCCCCCCTGCAGGCTGTTGTCCAAAATATAGCCAGAATAAACTTTTGAACATATTAAGCTGATTTTATTGTGTCTAATTGCTCTTAGGGTAGAATAGACTGTACCAATCTCTGCAAAGCTCTCCATGGTTAGGCTCCTACCCACCTCTTTGGCCTCATTTTCCATCATTTTCCTTTCACTCTTGACACTCCATCCACAATGGATTTCTATAAGATCCTCAGGCCCCTACTGTGTCAGAGCTGTTGCACATGGTAATCCCTTCTGCTTGAAGTATATATCACCTCTCTCTTCATTCTTCCAGTCTCAACTTAAATGTCATTACCTTCCCTGATTTGTTTGTCTAAAGTAATTTTCCCTTATTCTTTGTAATAGTTCCACTCACTACCATCACTTACAAGTCACACTCACTAACATTGCCTGCTGTGAGCAGTGAGTCTACCACCTCCCATGCATCACTTCCACCAGGCTTTATATCCTCATCATACCACCACAATTCCCCATTGTCATGCCCACCTCCATTAGCCATACCCTCTAGCCCCACCCACTACCACTAGCCTCATATGCCTTTCTATAACTCATGCCCCACTTTGTCCCATCTCTCTATACTTCCTATCAGAATCCCTCAGAAACCCAACAAACCACCATCAACCACATCATCGCTTGCCCATCCAGTAACTCGAAATAGTAACATCGCTACCCTACTGATACTACTAATGAACAAGGGCCCTCTTACTTACAGTCCAGGTATCAACCTGCTTCAGCAATGTCTTCCATGATCATTCAGTCTGGGTTAGGTTTCCCTGTTTCCCGTAACACCCTTCCCTCCTTCTTTATAGTACTAACCACGGTGGTAATTATTCAGTATTGTTTTTGATTATGTTTAATGGTTATCCCCTCACTGGGTCTACATCTATCTTGTTCACTACTATTTCCCCTGTACCGAGGTGTGCAGATCTCAACATATATTTGCTGAATCTTGTTGTATAAAGTGTTACAGATAAAAACATGAGGCTCAGCAGAGATCCAAGGTGGCAGTAGAGTAGGTGGAAGCTACACTAACTTCCTCCCAAGACCAAACTTGAAGTACAATTAATTATAGAAAAGCCATCCTGAATGACCTACTGACAATAGCTGGAGAGAAGCCTTATAATCACACCACCAGAAGACTGGTAGGAAGTGCGGAGGTGTGAGAGGGCTGGCTAGGCTCCCATGGGTGACAGCTGAAGTTCCAGAGGGTATTTCAGCAGCTGGGGATATTTAAACCTCAAGCTGGGCTTCCCAGCCTATAGCACAAGAACCTGGAAAGGAACCCAAATAACATTGGGCTTTGAAAAGCAGCAGGGATTCTGTCTGCTGGGAGAGACAGCTGGAGATGCAGAGAGCCTCTCAAAGGGCCAATGCACAAAATTCCACTTGTAACCACTTACCCTGGGCTATGGCAGAGGGAGGGCAGAGTGGACTAGAGACACTTGAGGAGAGTCTGGGACTGGTGGCTCTGGGGAGAGAGTTGAAGGGTCAGCCACCAGGATCCCTGGGCTAATTCATTCCCTATACTGCAGAAGCCATCTTTCTTGGGCATAGCACCCTCCTCCATGTGGCACCAGCCTTGGGGGAAATAATAGCACCACCTGCAGGAATCTCTCTCACTCCAAGCTGTGCAGTTTAAGATAGACTGCTGAAGAATACAGCTGAAGGCTATATCAGTGATTAAGCCCAACAAAATGCCTGCAGACAGAAGCAGATTTCTGGGAGCTTTGAGACTTCAGCTCACCCTCCCGCGGGCCCGGTGTGGTAAAAGCCAGCCTTAGTGCACAGCCTGGTTCTTTCCGCACACACCCAGGCCCAGGAGAGGGACCCAAAAGGTGTGGATCATTGATAGTTCCAAACACGTTACCAAGGGACAGTCCCAGACATCGTCTGACAGAGGACTGCACCAGAGTCTTTGCAGATCTACCTGATACACAGAAACAAACACAAAGAGGCAGACAAAATGGGGAGACAAAGAAAAAGGACCCAAAGGAAATAACAAAAGAATTCTCCAGAAAAAGAGCTAAGTGAAATGGAGGCAAGTAATTTATCAGATATAGTGTTTAGAGTAATCATTCTAAAGATACTCAAGAGCATGAAAAAAGACACAGAAACCATAAAAATGGACAAGTCAGAAATAAGGAATGCAAAATCTGAAATACATACATACATACATACATACATACATTGTCTGTTTTTTTTTTTTTTTTTTTTGCCCATGTGTCTTTTTCCTTCACTAGGTTAGGGAAGTTTTCAGTCATTATTTTTTCAAATAGGTTCTCTACCCATTGCTCACTCTCTTCTCCTTCTGGTATTCCCATGATGTTTATATTGTTATGCTTCATGTCCCAAAGGTTTCTTAAAGTCTCCTCATTTTTTAAAATTCTGTTTTCTTTTTGGTGCTCTGCTTGTGTGTTCTTTTTTTTTTTTCTATCTTGTCTTCCAAATTGCTGATTTGATCCTTGGCTTCATCTAACCTACTGTATATTCCTTCCAGCGTAGCATTTATTTCAGATATTGCATTCTTTATTTCTGACTGGCCCTTCTTTAATGGGTTCTATGTCTTTTTGCATGCTGTTGAGAATCCTTATCATCATTACTCTAAACAATATATCTGATAAAGTTGTTGCCTCCATTTCATTTTTTCCTGGAGAATTGCCTTGTTCTTTCATTTGGGGCATGCTTCTTTGTCTTCCCATTTTTGGTTGCCTCTTTGTGTTTGTTTCTATGTATTAGATAGATTTTCAAAGACTTTGGTGTAGTATTATGTCAGATGCTACCTTGACTGTCCCTTGGCAACCTGTTTGGAGCCATCAATGATTCACAGCTTGTGGGTCCCTCTGCTGGGTCTGGGTTTGGTGCAGAAATAACTAGGATATGCACCAAGGCCAACTTTTACAAACACTGGGCCTGTGGGAGGGTGAGCTAAATCTCAAAGCTCCCAGAGATCCACCTTTGCCTGCAGGCTTTCTGTGAGGCTAAATCACTGAAATTGCCTTCAGCTGTACTTTTCATTGGCCAGGCTTAAGCTCCACAGGGTGGGGTGAGAAGGATCCTTGAGTGTGGAACTATTGCTTCCCCCAGGCTGATGCCACATGGAGGGGAGTGCTGTGCCCAAGAAAGATGGCTTCTGCAGTATGGGGAATGACTTAGCTCAGGGATCCTGGTGGCTGACCCTTCAGCTCTCTCCCCAGAGCCACCAGTCCCAGACTCTCCTCAAGTGTCTCTAGTCCACTCTGCCCTCCCTTTGCCATAGCCTAGGGTATGTGGCTGCAAACAAAATTTTGTGCATTGGCCCTTTAAGAGGCTCTCTATGTCTTCAGCTTCTCTCTCTGGCAGAAAGAAACCCCATTGCTTTTCATAGCTGTTTGTTATCTGGGTTCCTTTCTCAGCCCTGGTGCTATTGACTGGGAAACCCAGCTTGGGGTTTAGACCCCACACTTTTCAGAGGGAACCGCCTCCTCACCCCTGAAATATCCCTCTGGAACTTCAGCTGCCGCCCGTGCGAGCACAGCCTGCCCTTTTGCACCTACTCCACACTCTCTACCAGTCATGTTGTGGTGAAGTGGTTTCTTCTATCTGTCTGTGGTTACAAGGCTTCTCTGCAGCTTGTGTTCAGTTGGTTATTCAGGATGATTTTTCTATAATTTAATTGTAATTCCAGTTTGGTCTTGGGAGGAGGTTAGTGTAGCATCTACCTACTTTGCCCCTATTTTTGATCCTTTACATTAGTTTTTGAAGGATATAACTAAGCTTTTTTAAAAGTAAAAACTGCAGTAGTAGGTGAAAACACCATAAAAAGCCTAATATAAGGTGTATTTGTCTTACCTGGAGAAAAGTTTTTGAGATGAAATTATTAATTTATTGCCTCCTTCTCTCTACCTTCTTCCTTTCAGCTCAGTCATTTCTGTGGAACTCTCTCTGACCCCTATGGTTCCTATTGATAGCTCTGTTACAAGGCTTCTTTATAACATTTTCAGTATCATTCAAACTATCCCTGGGTTATTTGTGATTGCATTTTTGAGTGTCTCAGATATATAAATCATGGTTTCCATAATGAAACTTTATTCTCTTTAGCATATTGACTGTCTTTCTTTTGTCTCCTCTTGTGTCTACCATGGCCTTAAGTATACAGTAGCATTTTAGGATAATGTTTTAATAAATTATCCTATGTGTGTCCTTATAGCTAGCCTTTCCCATATTCGGCAAAGACATTCATCACTTAAGAGAAGGTTATTAGAGTGAAAGAGCAGGAAACAAAGAAAGTTAATTCTTAGCCTTTGAGTTTAAAAGCCTATTTAGAGTTTTAAGAAACTTGGCTTTTGAGCTTCAAAAGCTTAAGCCCTAAGGAACCCAGGACATATACTTCATGACATACACATAGATTTGAAAGAATACAGGTTTAATCAGAACCAGTTTTTCTCTCCCTGCACTAGATGAAAATTCCATGGGATGTGCCAAGAGTGAGAGTTGTAGCAAAAGCACTTGGTAAGTCACTTAATGGAGGTGCTATAACCTGTCTCTGTGGGCTAAGACCTCAGTTCAAGAAATAATATAATCCTCAGATGGGAGTGAACAGAGAAATCTGAGCAGATGAGACTGTACCTAGGAAGAAAGAGCAAGCCCCAAAGAGTTCCCCTGAACTCAGTTTGGCACCAGAGCAATAGAGTAGAGCTGGCTGCATGTATTATCTCAGGAAACAGGGCTTGACATAGCTTTATAATCCCTTGCACTCTGGTGAGGTATGGGAAGAAACAAGTGTTTTCTGGACAGCTACAAAGGATCCTGAGACCTGAGAAAACTTTAACTCAGTGTTGAAGAGGCATAGCAGTGATCTGAGTGCATCTGTAATTGAGGTCTATGTGGAATTTGAATATCCCTGCAACACATGTACAGAAACAATCAAGGCCATACATGATAATGTGCCTTTCTGTGGATTCCAGAGTGGATAACAGAAGACAACTGAAGATTCAATACTTTCTGCCTGTCTTAGCACAACCCCAGAGATGGTGAAATGAGCTTGAATTGACTGATATTAAGTTTTATATCACCTGGAGGAATGGGGGCTCAAAATTGAGTACATTACAAGAAGAAAATTCTTGTGCATCTGAATCTGTGGGTTGACATTTATATGCGCCCCACCAAACGCACTCTATATTTGGTCAGTTGGATTGACTTGATGAACAGACCTTTTTCCTGAGGCCAAAATTGAGAAGAAAGGCGAATTAGAAAACAAGTAGCCCCTGCTGTGGACTGGGTAATTTGGTAGGTATTGAAGTGTTCCCTGAGCTGTTTTTGCCTCACCATGCTTTCACTCCAACACTTCTCAGCTTCTTAGTACTCAGCAGTTACAACATTGTTCCAGATATCAAACACTGTGATACACTTGGTAAGTGAAAGGAGATTCTACCTAGAGTCACTCGGCTACTTACTAAGGCAAAAAGGTGAACTTAGGCATTTTGGAGTTTTCACATACTATATACAGAGGTGGAACCAAGTGAAGTTTTAAAAATAAGCCTCAGATAGCCAACTTTGAGTGTAGTTACAAATGTTTGGCTTTACCATTGATTTTTAGCAGGTAAACAGAATCGGACAGGTTCATATTTTTAACTGGGCTGTAGCCTGAGTATTGCGTTTGGCAGTTCCACATAATTTATTAAACTGTGTGGGGCTGCTGTGATTGCACTATAGATAGGCAGAGGTCTCCAGAGTCAGTCGAGGTTGTCGAATCACATTCAATGAATGTCCTACCATCTCAATTGAAGAATCCTGCTATTGAGGGACTTCCCTAGAGTAATCAATTAAAAGCAGTAGCATTAAGCAGCTAACGGTGCTAGGAAATCAATACGGGCATGGGGAAGAAACAATTCCCTGCAATGATTTCTATGCAAATTTTGATTCTTGTACCTCATGACATTAGGATCCACTAATGACACATAACTCAAGGAGGAGCTTCTTTCCCAGTGAAGTGTGAAGCACTTTTTTGCCCCTACAACCTTGGCGACCACTTGGGAGACCTACTTTTGCTGCTGGGAAGCAATAGATTAAGGTAAGGCAACCCAACTTTCTGTGTATTTCTCCTGTGGGAGAGATGGAGGTCAGATATATAGATTGACTTTCTGGAGATTGGAATGGGCCCCTGAAAGGGCTGGGACCATTCCGTTTTTCATTCACCGAACATTTGTTCATGCTGGCCCTACACCTTTAACTGCTCCTTCTCCACTCATGACCAAGTGAATCCTATAAATGACACCTGTAGCTGAACCCAAACTGCTTTGTGACTCTCTCCAGATTCTATTACTTCCCCCCAGTACTAAATCTTTTTGGTGGGCATTCATTTTGCCTCAAAATATGGAATGAAAGAAATATCATGTCCTTTTATTCCCTAAACACGATTTAATCTGTTTAGAATCCAGACTCCTGACCCAAATTTGGTAGAAAATTTAATGTCAGTCATTACCGAAGCTTCTAGGGTAATGTTAAGTGCTGGGTGTCTTGGACAATCAAAGGAAGTCCTCAAGTCTTCAGTCTCCATACTGTGTGGTCTCTTCAAGGCTAACTGTTCTGCTAACTCTGGAACAAGCTGAGGCACAGGATTCTCTGTGCATACTGGCAGCCCTGGAATGACCTAGAGTCTAGTCTTCCTTGGATACCATGTTACCATTTTCCTCTGAGTTTACCTCACTGGACACTGTAAGGGAAGAGTGTGCTTATGTGCTCTGCTTATACAATCTGTAAATATTCAGTAGTCCTTCCGGTTTTGAAGACACTGTCTTGACACTCTTAAGTATGTCTTTATCTGAGGTACAAAATCTCAGAGCCACTTTCATTTCAGGAGAGTTTAGCTCTTTGCCTCCTTTTGCCTTGGCTTTAGAACACAGCATTCTCTTTACTTTTACCAGGAGCTGTGTAATTGCCAGGTTTTTGAGTCACTAGGTTCATACTGCCCTAGGTAGGCTGTGTGTGTGTGTGTGTGTGTGTGTGTGTGTGTGTGTGTGTGTGTGCAGGGGTGGGGATTCCCATTGTTTCTGAATTTTCCCTTTTTCATCTTTTCTGTTCTTCTACTCCCCTTCCCCCAGCAAACTCTTAAACATCCTTCAAGTCTCAGCTTATATGTCACTCTTTCAGAGAAGTTTTACATGACCCTTTACTGTAATTAGGCTTCCATTATATACATGCATAGCACTCTATAGGTTTTCTTTGTAGCACATGCCATAGTGGTAATGAGTTATTAATGTGATTATTAATATTTGTTCCTCCCACTGTTTTGAAAGATCCATAAGAATAGGGACTAATATTTTTTGTTCATTGTTATATGCCCATTACTTCACAATACCTGACATTTAGAAGATGTAAATAAATGTGGGTAATGGAATAAATGAAGTGAATTCTTTCTATAGTTGTGAAGTAACTACCCAGAGGTCATTTTCCAATTTTCTTTTTTTTTTGAAATCTATATAGTGTTTATAGCTTACAGGATAAAAACATACAGTGCATTGACTATTATTGTGCCAAAAGAGTTGGCATAGAATTTTTAATTATCCTTTTATTTTCTTTTTAACATATGTAATACCTGTAGTGATATATCTTTTTTCATTCCTTATATTGGTAATTTGAGCCCCCCCTTGGACTTTATGAAATAAAGACTTTTTGTTTATCTAAAAAACATCATTAAGAGAGTAAAAGGCAAACTAGTGTGGGAGAAGATATTTTCAATATACATAACAAGCAAAGGGCTTATATTCAGATTATATAAATAAACCCTACAAATCAAATAAAATATAGAATATTCAACTGAAAAATTAAAAATAACTTATAGACGTTTGACAAAATAAGATATTGAAATGGTCATCAAACATAAGTAGTCATCAGGGAAATGCAAATTAAAACCACAGTGAGAAATCACTGCACACCTATCAGGATAGCCATTATTAAGATCAACATCACCAAGTATTGGTCAAGGATAGGGAGCTGCTGGAACACTCATACACTGTTGACTGGAGTGTAAGTTGGTACAACCACTTTTGAAGACTAACAGTATCTACTCAAGTCAAATATATGTGTACCCAAAGACATAACAAATCTGTTCATATATATACACACACATACACACATGCACACATACACACACAGGGTGGGGCAAAAGTAGGTTTACAGTTGTGAGTATGTGAAACAGAGTTTATTCTTGTATTATTATTAATTATTGTATTATTTTCCATATGAACAACTGTAAATAACTGTAAACCTAATTTTGCCTCACCCTGTATACATTTCCCCAACAGAAATGTATGCATGTGTTCACCAAAAAACATGTGCAAAATCCTCATAGAAGCATTATTTGTAATAGCAGCAAACTGAAAGCAGTCTAAGTGTTCATCAACATTGGAATAAATTGTGATATAGTCACACAATGGAACATCACACGGAGATTGAAAAGAACAAACTACTATGCTAAACAAGTGAATGCATGTCACAGATAAAAGGTTGAAAAAGAAGCCAGATGCAAAAGGGAGTCCATTTATATCAAGCTGAAGCACAGGTGAAATTAACCTATTGTGATAGAAATCAAAATAGTGGTAGACCAGAAAGGACATGATAGAGGCTTTTGTTATGCTAATTAATGTTCTAAGTCCTGGTTTAGGTGGTGGTAACACAGGTGCCCTCACTTAATAACAATTAACCTGTAAAATTGAGATTTACCTCTATTTTGTTATACTTTAAAGGTTTATAAAATAAATAAGAGTAATATATTGAAAGATGGATCGGTGTTTACTCTGGATGATTTCTAATGTTTCTTCCAGTCCTAACATGCTGTCATTCTGTGTGAAAATGCTTTGAAAATAATAAAATCCTCCACAAAGATAAAATCTTACATTACTATAAGTGCTAGTTGACTTTGAATTTCTAATGATTTCTTGATCAAACAATGGGCAATCATTTGCTTACATTTCTCTATATTTATTTTCCACTTGAAAATTTAAGTTACCTCTCTTCTTCTTTGGCTATTTTTCATTTCCTAGTTTCTTTGAATTTTTCTATCAAGACCCTGGATGGGAAACCAGAGATATCATGGAGAGTAATCTTGAACACTCTTAAATTTTGAGCTGGCAATGAACAATGGCAAAACTTCTAAATGTTTACAAAGAATGGTTTGTAACTCCTTTTAATCAGGTATGGCTTTGTATTCCTCAACCTAGCTTTTCTACTTAAATGTGTAATGTAGCAGTGAAAATAATAATGATTTTCCCAATCATTTGACCTCTGTTAGGAGTCCATATTTCTAATGTCAAATGAAAATAATCCTACAAGAATAATAAGATACATTTGACATTCATTTTCAAAATAGCCATTCAAATTCTATCATGATATCAATGCCATGGCTTTTTCTCAGCATTCCCAGTAAAACTTAGTTAATGAATCTACCAGTAAGCACAGTTAATTAAGTGGTTGACTTATTCTAAGGGATGAGACTTTGGTTTTACTGAGGCCACTCAGCTTGTTGAAAACCTACTATACATTTTTCTTGGGAGTTTTTCCCTTTTCAGATATTCATTAAGAATCTAGGTATCTAAATGAAAGTTTTCTTTAAGGATATATCGCCTTTCTAATTCTTGGCCATAGAAAAGGTGTCAGAAGATTCTTTAAATCTATTTAGCAAAGTATTTTAAATGCTCATCTTGCACTTTTGAGTGAAGCGTAATTTACATTTCATAAAAGTAGGAGCTGAGCAGCACGCTGTAAGTAATTATCATATAATTAAATGTCTACTATGAAGGGAATGAAAATGTGAGCTCCTTCATGCTTTCCGTGACTGGGTTATGCAATGGCAAATTAAATTATAGCTCTTTATCTCAGGAGGGCTCCAGGGGACCTACTCAGGATTGGAAGAGATACTTCTGAGTTGCCAATATAGTTTCAGTTGGAAGCTGAAATGATCATTTCACTGTCCAAACAGACCATATGGAAATGGCTTCTTTAGCTTTGATTTTAGAAATGGAAACCAAAGTGTCTACTCCTCTCAGTGATTCTGAAAACCCCCTTTAACTATGTTAATATTTGTAAATGGGAAACACCACTATGGTAATTAATACTTAATTATTACCATGGGTGAATTTTATTTTTTTCAAATTCACAAAGCAGTTGGATTTGGGGATGATAATCAAGTGCCAAATGCATTTGTAATTAGGTGAAATGCTCCCCATAATCTGATTTTGCTTAATATTCATTTAAAATATGCACTGAGTTGCTGTTAAGTTCAAGCTTCTATAGAACATTCAAAGGTCAAAAAAGACAGTTTCCCTGCTCTGATAGAGATTCTAGTCAGGAAGAGGGTAAAAGCTATGCACATATACACACAAACTACAAAACAAGGAAAAATTAGGTAGCTATCAGAGACTTCAAAGGCATGGAGGAGCTTGGAGGAAGGAGCAATCACTTTTTATTTCTGGCTACATAGAGCTGGTTAGGTTTCAGGAAGACAGTATTTAATTTGGTGTATGAGGGATAGACTAATTATAAGAAGAGATACTGAGGATAGCATGAACAATGATAGATGTGGGAAAACAGCACAGGGGCTTCAGGAAATGAAGTAGCCCAATTTGGTTACTTATTTCAATAGTCACAGTGATAATTTATCTGAATTTGTGAATACAACTGTTGATATTTACCGACTTTCTCCCAAGTCCAAACCTGTGATGTGATATTCTTGACTGTATACATTTTTTGGACCATTAGCTACATGTAGGGGTATAGTGAGAGATATTAATGACAATGGGGATTGTTGCTAGAATGCAAAGACCCTTGGGCACCAATATAATTAGAGATAGACTTTACTAGGAGAAGCATTCATTTAAAAATATTATTCAGAGACTATTGTGTGCCAGGCACTTTAAAAGGCATGTGGAATAGAGTGATGAATATCTTTCCTGACTACAGGAAAATTAGTTTAATAGGGGAGATGGTTGCCAGATGCCGAGGACACCTGACTAGTCAAGATGTGAAGTGTTTGGAAAGGCATTCTAGAGATGGTGTGTCTGAGTTGAAACATAAAGGAGAGTATGAGTTTTCCTGAAACAAGAGAAATGGGAAAGGTGTTTCAAGAAGAGAAATGGAAAGGACGTTCCAAGCAGAGAGAGCATGTAAAGTCAGCAAGGTACTGAGAACCTGGACAGCTCCTGAGAGTGCTAGGCTTGATCCTAGAGTGTGAACTGAGTGGCAGAGTGATGACTCTGGAGAGTTCAGCGGGGACCTGATCATGAAATGTCCTACATTACATACAGAGACTATTGCAAGGATCCATATGGAGATGATACAGCTCTGAATTATACAGCAGTGGTGAGGAAGAAAGAAGAGGGCATACCTTTGAAAGAGATTTAGGTAGTAGAATTGACAAGGCTTGCTAATCAATGGAAGTAAGTGATGAGGTGGGTGTAATAGAGAGCAAGGATGAATATCAGGCTCGGACTTGGGTATCAGGAAATGCCATCCACTCACATGGAGAAAATGGGAGGATAAGATTTGTGGAGAAAGGAAGTAATGAGCTTAGTTTTACCAATGTTGAGTGCAGGGGACCTGTCAGATATCAAAATGGAGATAATGGCATAATGTTGGATGTATTATTTGGAGGGCAGGAATGCAGTTTGGGTTGCAGATATACTATAGAGAGTCATCGGTATCAGGAGTTGCAAATCAAAATGTCTACAGGACCCAGGAAAGTAATAGAAATGGATAATTCTTGCTGGGGCTGATAATCAGGTTAAGACAAAAGGAAGGGATAAGCACAGGCCCTGTCCAAAGGCATTCAAGTTAAAAAATCTGGTAAGACAGCCAAACAAAACCCAGCTGCACATCATATGAAGCTTCAAGTAGCCAGTTTTTCACCTTTGATATATATAGTAATTAACCATTAGAGTGAATGCAGAGTTTATGCAATGGGTAGAGTACAGAAAGAAGCCAGGGACAAAACTCCAGAGGAGAAATATAAGGAAAGGCAGATACTTAGATGTGGGCAGTAGGGAAAGGAGAAGAGAGAGAAGGAAGAAAACCAGGAAGGGAATTGTTAATTGTGTTAAATGTTACAGCGTTAGATTAAGACTATGAAATTTCCATGAGAATTGGCACCTGGCAGGGGATTGCTAACTTTAACTGAAGCCACTTCAGTGATGTGGTAGGGGTTGAAGACAGGTTGTAATGGATTGAGAATTTAATGGAGGAGAAGTGAAGACTAAGTATAGACAACTCTTTTGAGAAATTTGGCTGTGAATGGGAAATGAGCAGTTGGGTGGTAGTTGGCTATTTATATATGCAAGTAGACCAGGAAAGAAAGACATGAACACAATTGTATGCTAAAGGGAGAGGATGAGGTTACAGGTGGAGGAAAACAAGGTCCCTGGAGAGTTGGGAACAGAGGTGATTCAGAGCACAGGTGGAAGGATGAGCCTTAAGGTAGGAGGAACGGCAACTTTTCTACTGAAATTAAATATAATTTCATTTAACAAATATTTATGGAGCTTCTATACCCTACTAGACACTGCATGTAGCAGTTTTAAAAAGTAGGACAAAAATCTCTGCTGGAATGGAATTTACAATCCAGAAAGACTGAAGTATGTGTAAGAGCAAATATATATAAACAGTGTTGGGGTATTGGGAATGTAGTTGAAACATTCTTATTTGAGGACCTTTATTTTCTCTTTGATGGAAGAGATATTGAAGTATTGCTATAGAAGGCTTAGAAGATACTGGAGAAGTTTTGAAATAACTGATGTGGTTCATGTGAAACAGTGGTCTAAGGAACAAAAAAAGGGACTTCTGAGTAGCAGTGAGATCCATATTTGTCTTGCAGTAGAAGAGGAACCCACAGACTTTTTCTGTAAAGGACCAGACAGTAAATATTTCAGGCTTTGCAGGCTGGAAGGTATCTGTTGCAACTACTCAACTCTGCTGTGGTAGCTCCAAAGCATCTATACACAATAAGTAAATGAATTGGCATGGCTGTGTTCCAATAAAACTTTATTGACCAGAACAGGAGGATTTGTCCTGTGGGCCTTATGTTGCCAACAGTCATGGTAAAGCATTCACAGGATGAGAGCTGCTTCATAAGAAAAATTTGACAGGAGGGTGATTGTATTGGTTCAGGTGAGATTTAATAAGGATGTTGGAACAGTAGGAAAGGAAAGGACAAGGGAGCATTTTTTAAATGTGAAATGCTGCAGAGAGATCTAGAAAGCTGAGACTAGAAAAGAAAGCATTGTACTTGTTATTTAGGAGGCTGGTGCTGACAGTGAGAGTGATTGATACAGGTGCAGGGGAGGAAGCCACATTTCTCCTATCAGGAATACTTCCTCTTTAAAAATTTTACCAAATTTCCTTAAAATTTTTACCACATTTTATCAAAGTAATACATACACAATGGTAAAACATAAAATAGTAACAAAAGCCATTCCAGGTAGCAGGCCCCTATGCCTTCCCTCCCTACCTTCACATCCAGGCTGCTAGAAGGCTAACACTTAATTCTTTTGACTACTCCTTCTGGTAGTTATTTCCATTTAGATAACTAATATGCTTTAGTACTATTTTTGATATATGAATCTTAGACAGCATGTATTGATATTCTATTATGAAATAGGAGAATTTAGCACTTTTTTTATTACTCCCTGTTGATCTCTTCCCTACATCCTCTCAATGTAATTAAATAATCATTATTCAAATCAGTATTTAATATTTGCCTTATGATAAGTATGTAGGTGTGGTTCACTGCTGAGTCAAGTAGCATACTATGATGACCGTGCTTCTATGTATAATTTTTGTTCATCCTGGAGTTAATAACTGCTTCATTTTTTCTTCAATTATAACAATAATTATTTTCATTAAACTTTTTATTCTGGGATAAATGTACATGAAAGTTGTAAGAAATAATACAGAGAGATCCCATGCACCCTTTAACCAGTTTCACCTAAGAGTTAAGCCTTGTAGAACTATAGTGCACTATCATAACCAGGATTTTGACATTGATATGATCAAGATACACAATACTTCCATCACCAGTGTAACCCCTCATGTTGTCCTTTATACCCACAGCCACTACCCTTCTCCCCCACCCCGTCCTTAACCCCTTTCAACCACTAATCTCTTCCCCATTTCTAAAATTTGTCATTTCAAGAATCTTAAATACATGGAATAATACAGTATGTAAACTTTAGGGACCTTTCTTTCTTTTCACTCAACATAATTCCCTGCATATTTATCCAGGAAGTTGCATGTATCAATAGTTTAACCCTTTTTATTGCTCAGTAGTATTTCATGGTATGGATGTATTACAGTTTAATTATTCTTTCATTAATGGACATTTAGGTTGTTTCCAGTTTTTGTCTATTATGAATAGAGCTGTTATAAACTTTTGTATACTGGTTTTTGTGTGAACATAAGCCTTCATTTCTCTGGGACAAATGCCCAGGAGTACAATTTCTGAGTTGTGTGATAATTGCATATTTAATTTATTAGAAACTGCCAAACTGTTTTCCACAATGGGTGTACCATTTTACATTCTGACCAGTAATACTTTAGCAATCCAGTTACTCTGCATCCTTACCAGCATTCGGTGTCATTATCTTTTATTTTGCCCATTTAACAGATGTGTAGTGATATCTCACTGTAGTTTCAATTTATAGTTATCTAATGACTAATGATGTTTAACACTTTTCCACATGCTTATTTGCCATCTGTACATCCTCTTCGATTAAATGTCTCTTCACGTCTTTAGTCCATTTTCTAATTGGATTTCTTTTTTACTTTGAGTTTTAACCATTCTTAATATATTCTAGATAAAATTTCTTTTTTGGGTATTGCACTTTGTAAATATTTTCTCCCACTGTGTAGCTAGTCTTTTCATCTTCTTCTTCTTAAAAGTTTTTATTGAATCTATTTGGGTGACATTGATTAATAAAATTATATAGGTTTCAGATGTACAATTCTATCATACATCATCTGTATATTGTATTGTGTGTTCACCACCCCAAATCAAGTCTCCTTCCATAACTATTTATCCTCCCTTTACCCTCTTCCACCTCCTCCCACTACCATTTCTTTCTGGTAACCACCATACTGTGGTCTGTGTCTGAGTTTTTTTTTTTTCTTAACCCATTCACGTTTTCTGCCCAGACCCCTCCCCTCTGACAGCTTTCAGTCTGTTCTCTGTATCTATGAGTCTGTTCTTATTTTGTTTCCTTTTTTATTTTGTTCATAAGATTCCACATAGAAGTAAGATCATATGGTACTTGTCTTTCTCTGACTGGCTTATTTCACTTAGCATAATGCCCTCCGACTCCATCCATTTTGTCACAAAAGATGAGATTTCCTTTTTTTTTTTAATGATTGTTCTTTCTTTTTCTTAGATTTTCATTGCTCTTGGAAACTGACCTAAATTTGAGCACTATGTTGTCCAATATGGTAGCCTCTAGCCACCTATGGCTACTTAATTTTAAGTTAATTACAATTACAATTAAATAAAATTTAAAATTAAGTTTCTCAGTCACACTATTCACATTTCAAGTGCTCCATAGTCATAGGTGACCAGCAGTCATTGTATTGGAAAATGCAAATATAGAATATTTCCATCATCGTAGAAAGTGCTATTGGATATTCTAAAGCCCCACCTCATATATTTTAACCCCCCCCCCATGAAGTCTATTAATTTAATAGAAACTGACTTCCACCACATGATTTCTGGCTTCCTTGCCCCCTAATGTGCTCTATGCTCAGCAGCTCTCACAGCATACGCCCTTTCCAAGAAAGCTTCCTTCCACAAGCCACATTCAGAGACCCATTTAAAATGATGTTCAGACATTTGCTTTATGTTTTCACAGCCATAGGATATTACTTCTTTCACTTGAGTTTCATTTCTTTCTTTCCATTTCTTTATTTTTAAAGAAACGACTGTCTACCATGGCAATAAAGCATTTGTGCTCCCTGCAGCTAAATTACTGAAGAAGAAACACTGACAGTCATATTGCTGTATCAATAAATGTACTGTCCTTCACAGACAAAAGACACAGCTACTGACCCACCTATAGGAAAGCCCAGGCCTTGAACTGTGTTTTCAGTGGTGAGGATGAGTTTGCTTTAACCCATCTGATAATGATCACTTGTGTAACAGGTGCCTAGAGTTAGGGTGCCATCTGGGGCCAGATTGGGGCTCAGTTTGTGACCAGGGCCAGCATTCAACTTTAATTACAGTTAGGAAATTATATTGTGGCCAGAATAAAGGCCAGAAAATACATGAAAATTAGGGATCAGTAGTTATGTGCTGTAACTCTTTAACCTAGCAAGATGCAGATAGTAATAGTTTTTGGCAGAAACATTAAACTTTCTCTTCTGCTCTAAGGATGTACATTTTTTGAAGCATGCATGCAGTCAATCTCCTCTCTTATAGCTATTGTGCAGACATCATTATCCGGTCAGGGCCTTCTTTCACGCTGTGTTCAGATGAGGCTGCAAATGACTTCTCACTGCAGTACCCTATGCACTCACCACAATTCAATCAGAATTGGCCCAAAAGATTAAAACTATTTATCATCTTTGCTCTAGAGAGGTCCATGAACCAAACAGCAGATTACTCTTGGAAAGAAGATTATGACTTTGACCACTTCTTGAGGTCAGAGAAGGGTAGAGAACAATCAACTTAAGGGTAAGACCTGAGGCAAATCAAAATATGTGTACAAGCGCTCCCCTGATTCAAAGGTGAAGAGTTGGCACAGGCAACCTGAGGAGGAATGGAGAAGAGGCAGGAAAGTGTTATTTCTAGACTAGCTGCTCTAGTTCTAATTTTGTATACTGTTGGAAATAACATGGTTTTGTGCTATTTGGATATATTTGCACTTCTTTTTACATTTTGATGTGTGTGTAAATGAATAGTTTCAGCCTCCTTGTTTCTATGAGTAGCCACTGAGACACCCCCAAATGCAAGATCCAAAAGAATTAACTCATTTTACCGTCCCCTAGAAATGACTATGAGGAACAGTGGAGACTGAGTCTACAGTGGCACCATTCTTTTCTGGGTATGCCTTTCAGTTACTAGGAAACACCTTCCTGAGTTATCTCTTTTCAATTTCAGGACTGCCCATACTTATTAAATTTATTGTCTTTCCAGAGACTTGGTCCACAAATCTACCAAATGCTTTAGTTCACCATACTTGAGAACAAAGTTCTGTCAGTTTTAAGCACTCACACCTTCTCAAACCACATTTCCAAAGAATCACATTGTTGGAATGACCCTTAAAATTCACCTAGTCCAGCTACCCACCTATTGTTGGAATCTCCTTTACAGCATTCTCAACAAGTTGTCATTGGACCATTCCAGAACCAGGCTAATTACTATTTCCCAAGGCACTCATTCCACTGACACCCTTTCACCGTGCTTTTCCATATGAGCATAGTTCCCATTTCTCTATATTTCTTCCTTATATTGTGCCAAAAATCTCTCTCCTGGTTCCTTGTACCTATTTGCCCTGGTTCTGCTTCATGATATCTTACCAATAAAAAAAAGGAACCTATTATTTTCCTATACAACAGCTTCAGGATGTTTCAGGACAGTTATCATGACCATCCCTATACCTTGTCTTCTTTAAGCTAATCAGGTCCTGTTCCTGTGCTTGTTAACCCTTCACTATCCTAGCCATCCTTTCCTGAACATAACTTGGTTTATCAATTTTAATCCTCAAGTCTCAGAACTAAGTGCTTTAAATTTGGCCTGACCATAGCTGATGAAGGCAAAGCTGTTAATTTTCTTCCTCTAGCTACTATATTTCTATTCACAGTTTTAAAATTTGAATTCCTCTTCTTTGGAGATCATCTCACACTTATGGCTCATTGAGCTTTTATTATTACCTCTTGCCTGGATTAATACAATGGTCTCCTAACTAGCATTCCTGTCTCTATTCTTTCTCATATTCCAGTACGTCCTATGGCCTACTGTGACATCTTAATGCATTCCTTTGGTGGTAGTTTAGTAAAGTCACTCAGGGACTGTACTTTGGAGCCAGACTACTGGGTTAAAATATCACTGCTATTGTTTATAAGCTCCTTGAACTTGGGGATGTCATCCAACCTTATAGAACCTTATTTCATTGATCTTTCAAATATAAATAATAATGATATCTATCTCACAGAGTGGAGTAAGTGAGGTACCACATGTAACTTAGCCCCAGGCTTGGCGAATTGTAAATGTGCAATAATTGTGAGTTATTTTTTATTATATATGCTGTTATCACTCTGATAATCAAAAGTCCCCAGTGTTTTCCACTGCCTATCAAATGAACTGAAATAACTATTACCTAATATCTAAAGCTCTGTATAATCTGACCTCAAACTACTACAACCCAGCTTGATTAGTTTGAACAAGTTATCTGTTTCTTCACCTATTAAATGAGGGGGGAAGATTAAATTATCTAAAATGCCCCTTAAAGGTCAGACATTCTATGATTCAAACTTTCTAATCATTTCCCCGTTCCTATCTAAATGTACTGTGCATGGTTCTCTAAAAAGAAACAAAATCTTGTTCTTTTCAGCATCCATGTCTTTGCTCATACCATTTCCCCTTTTGGAAATGCCACTCCTCACTTGTCCCTTAAGATGTTGTTCAAATGCTATTCCCTCCATGAATCCTGCAGTCAGAATAGACCAATCTTTCCTCTGAAATTCCTAGAATTATTTGTTTCCTTGGCTCTGTGATACTTACCACATTCTACCTTATGGACACACATCTTATATCCCCCACCAGACTGTGATAGACGACTATATCTTTTTCAGTTATTCATTCAGCTCACTGTGTCTAGCACTGTGCCTCCTATATTATAGGGTATTAAAATGCTTATTGAATAAATGAAAAATAAAGCTTTAATTATATGTAAAACAAAATTGTCACCATGTGATAGTGTATCTTCAACTCATCCATGTTTTTTGACATATTTTTTTATTTATAGTTCATTTTTATTGTATTTTTCCAACCATTTATCCTCCTTATATCCTCACTGACCTCCACCCATCCATCTTTCCTCCACAATCACCACACTGTTTCCCATTAGTTCTTTTTCTTTTTCACTCAATCCTTCCACCTCCCAACCACCCAACCCCTGAGCTGTCAACCAGTTCTCTATCTATGAGTTTATCTCTACTTTGCTTTTCAGTTCGGTTTGTTCGATTCCACATATGAGTGAAATTATATGGTATTTGTCTTTCTCTGACCAGCTTATTTCACTTAGCATAATGTTCTCCAGGTCCATCCATGCTGTTGCAATGGGTAAAATTTTCTTTTTTTATGGGTGAGTAATATTCCATTGTATAAATGTACCATAGCTGTTTAATCCATTCATCTACGGATGGACATTTGGGCTGCTTCCAACTCTTGGTTGTTGTAAATAACACTGCAATGAACATAGGGGTGCTTACGTTCTTTTGAATTGGTATTTTGGTTTTCTTTAGGTAAATTCCCAGAAGTGGAATTACTGGGACATAAGACAGTTCCATTTTTAATTTTTTGAGGTAACTCCACACTGCTTTCCACAGTGGCTGCACCAATCTGCATTTTCATCAAAAGTACAGAAGGTTTCCCATTTTCCACATCCTCTCCAATGCTTGTTTGTTGATTTGTTGATGATAGCCATTCTGACAGGTGTGAGGTGATATCTCACTGTGGTTTTAATTTGCAATTCTCTGATGATTGGTGAGATTGGAGAAGCATGTATTCAGGTCCTTTGCCCATTATTAAATCAGAGTGTTTGTTTTTTTGGTGTTGAGTATTATGAGTTCTTTATAAATTTTGGATATTAACCCCTTATCAGATGTATTGGTGAATATGTTCTCCCATTCAGTGGGGTGTCTTTTCATTTTGTTGATGGTTTTCTTTGCTGTGCAAAAACTCTTTAGTTTGATGTAGTTCCATTTGTTTCTTTTTCTCTTTTTTTCCCCATTGCCTGAGGAGATATATCAGACAAAAATATTGCTATAAGCAATGCCTAAGAATTTACTGTCTATATTTTCTTCTAGGATTTAAAAAATATATAATCTTTATTATATTTTCCATTATCACTTAGTCCCCTTATATTCTCCACCCCTCAGCCCTCAAGACCCTGTTGTCCATATCCATGAGTCCTTTTTCTTTTTTGCGCAGTTCTGCCACCCCCTAACCTCCCCCTGTCTTTAATCCATTTTATATTCTTCTGTGTGGCATAAGAAGGTGGTCTAGTTTCATTTTTCTGCATGTATCTGTCCAATTTTCCCAACACCATTTATCGAATAAACTATTTTAACCCTTTGTAGGTTTTGGATCTGTCAATATTAATTGATTATAAAAGTGTGGGTTTATTTCTGAGCTCTCTATTCTGTTCCACTAATCTGTGTGTCTGTTTTCATGCCAGTACCAGGCTGTTTTGATTACTATGGCCTTATAGTATAGTTTGATCTTAGGTAGCATGATTCCTTAAACTTCGTTCTTTCTCAAGATTGCTGTTTCTATTCAGGGTCTCTTGTGGTTCCATATACATTTTTGGAACATTTGTTCTAGTTCTGTGAAATATGTCATTGGTATCTTGATAGGAATTGTATTAATCTATAGATTGCTTTGGGTAGTATGGACAATTTGATGATGTTAATTCTTCCTTTCCATGAACACCTGTATATGTTTCTACTTATTTGTATCTTCTCCAATTTCTTTCTTCAGTGTCTTAAAACTTTTTGAATACAGATCTTTTACATTCTTGGTTAAATTTATTCCTCTGTATTTTTGAAGCAATGAATTGAATTGTTTTCTTAATTTCCCTTTCTGAAAGTTCATTACTGGCATATAAAAATGCAACTGGTTCCTGAATATTAATTTTATGCTTACTACATTACTGAATTCATTGATCAGTTCTAGTAGTTTCTTGGTGGAATCTTTAGGGTTCTCTATGTAAAATATCATGTCATCTGCAAATAATTACAGTTTTCTTTCTTCCTTTCCAACTTGGATGTCTTTTATTTCTTCTTGTTGCCTGATTCCTGTGGCTAGGACTTCCAGTACTATGTTGAATAAGACGGGTGAAAGCAGACATCCCTGTCTTGTTCCTGATCTTAAGGAATGCTCATAGTGTGAGATAGATAACTAAGAATGACATGTATTCTTAAAGAACTTTCAGGAAAGCAGCAAAAACCCTGTATAACCACTATGAGAAGTAGCTGGACATTTTT
This sequence comes from Mormoops blainvillei, assembly GCA_004026545.1. Classification (NCBI taxonomy): domain Eukaryota; kingdom Metazoa; phylum Chordata; class Mammalia; order Chiroptera; family Mormoopidae; genus Mormoops; species Mormoops blainvillei. Next base: position 171 of record PVJD01008053.1, on the reverse strand, counting down.
TATTACTTTTGGAACTTTAAATTAAAGATGGTTAGACAAAAGTGTTATTTTTAATAAAATAATTTGTTCCCTAAAAAGTAATATACCAGAAGAGTTAAAGTCTAGGAACTGTAACTGTGAAGCCTAGAAACAGTTAAAGTCTAGGAAATTGGATAAGGAGAGAATTCAAGC
>PVJD01008052.1:0-76888 GCA_004026545.1 Mormoops blainvillei | reverse complement strand
TAAAATAGTTCTATTAAAGGTTAATGTTCAAATCAGATATTCTACTTATATTGTTAAACATTGTAATTTTTTGAGATATGAAAATTGCACAAAACATAAATATACACCTCAATGAATTTATACAAAGTAAAAACTTGTGTAATAGCCACACCCAAGTCATAGAACAACACACCAAAATCTCCTTTCACTGCCTTCCAATCATATTACATTTTATCTTTCCAAAGGTTACTACTATATTGACTATTAATATATAGTTAAGTTTTGCCTGTGCTTAGAAATGTATAGATAAATGAAATAAGTCTGTATATGTTATTTTGCATCATGTTTCTTTTACCTAATAATATGCTCATGAGCTTTATCTAGGTTGCTGAATAGTTGTATTTCATTTACTTTGTTCACTTCTTGATAGTTTATTTTGTGACTACAACATAATTTGTTAATTCACTCTGGTAACAAATAAGTGAGGAGTAAGAGTAAGGAGTTAAGCATCACGTCTTTGACCTGTCCTATCCTTTATCCAGCAAAGAAGACAGATGTCTCAACCTAATCACCTTGTAAATGTTAAAACAGAAAATCTCCTAGGAAAAAAAGATTTTTTTTTTTTGTTCTGGCAAGAGAGTTCTTATCTATGAAATCCTTTTAATAGATTGCCTGCTTATCTAGGACTTCTTATTGTTAACACACATGGCGTCTATGGATTTACAGGACATAGCTTCCTTTCACAATGTCACCTAAGCTGAGTAACTATCTGAGTATAAAACATCAATGTTTTAGGACCTAAAAGGCTATGTTGGTGTAAGTGAGTTTACCTCTCATTTTATTTAGACACTTCATCTGGTTTTCCCACGCCTGAGTTTGTTCAATATTGGAAAACAGGACCTAGGAAGTACTGCAAAAGCCCACCTATCTCTGCCTTCTTTGCCTGTGCATTTTGTTAATTGTATTCTTGAAGTAATTATAAACTTGAAAATGGGTAAGATCTGTAGTGCCCTGGAGTCTAACCTAACAATCTGATCCTCTGTGTTATCAAAATGAATTTTCAAGTTCTTTTCAGTCGTATGCTTAAGTTGAGTACTGTATTTCAGAAACAGAACCTGAACTGAAGCTCTGCATGCAGAAGTTTATGGGGTATTGAATGAGTGCCTGTAAAGAAGTGAGGATGTAGGACTGGGCAGAGAAACAATTTTTTCTGCAGTGAAATTGGAAGAAGACATAGGAGATCCCAGAGGAAGCTCCGAAGCTGAGGTGGGTTTTCGGAGGTTACCCTAGTTCAGGAAGGAGAGCTGGGAATTCGTACCACTCATTGACTAGTCATTGGAGGAGGAATTTTTTTCAGGACAAGGCTTAAGCTTCTTGAGTTGGCTCCTTCTACCTGAGACAACGTGAAGATAGATGACGGCCCAGTCCCCATCTGCTTCAGCTACAGGGACTGCTTGATTGCTGTCCCCTGGAAAACCTTGAGATAGAATTTCTCATATGAACTCTACCTATAAATAAACTGAATCATGGTATATTTATATAAACACACAAATACAATTGTTTTTTTAAGATACTGGCCAAGATTCAGAGCTACTCTTTCTTCAAGGAATAATAATAGGAGCGGGATAAAAACAGATGATAAAGAAAATATACCAGAACTCATTCTTCATCTGTACCTCTAAATATAGAGTATAAAAAATTCTTTATTATTTCTTCTCCCCAAGATAGAGCACAGAGTACCATACATATTTTTAATCTTCAGAATAATTATGATCATCTAGAGGTATATGTTTATACTTCTCAAAGTATGTTCCTGAAACTTATCTTATCTTGAAGAAAAGCCAACATTAAATATATAATGTGTGAGACATTTTTATTTATGAGATTTTCTATCTCACTTTCTATTTATGACAGTTATTTTTCAAGTGATAAAATACTTTTTGAAGACATTAGCAGTGTAATGTGATAACTGCACCACAGTGAACTTTTTTTAAGCATTCTTTTTTACTAGCACTATCAAACATAGATTTTTTTTTTAATGTCAATTATTTAGGACATACATTGCTTTAAGCAATATTTCAAAAATCTCTGCAAACCCAGAATTTCATATAAACAAACAGGGATTGAAGAATAATTAAATTTATTCTATGAAATAAGCCACAAACTCTTTAGTAATTAGCATTTTTAACATAAATAAATTAAACCATTCAAACCATCTCGGCCTAAATAGAACCTTGTTATGTTTAACTTTTAATTCTTGTTAATAGACCACTGGGGAAGCCCTTAGCCATAAATTTTCTTTGTACATTTTAGTCATCTTGGTTTTGTGCCTCATAAATAAAATTTTATTTATAAATTTAAATTGCTCTCCTGGTCTCATGGTAGTTCATTCGTGGCTATAATAGATTATATTTAGTACCTACATTCAGTTTTAAGTGTTTTCTTCCTCAGTTTTTTGAAACCCATTAAATACATCTGCAGTACTGTTTGTCTGTCTCTTTTCATGTTTACTAATGGGCATCCCTGAACTGTGCCAGGAATTGTATGTGATATATGTCTCCAAGAGTAATTACTGGGTTTACTGTCATTATGGTTCTCTTCTTCTTTTTATAATATAAATAAAGTAATCAAGTTCATCTATTTTAAAGTTTTGGTGGTTTTTTTTCTTTTTTTTGCTTTTGTAAGGAAAAAAATAAGCTATTTATAGTAAGAAAGAAAATAGGTTTTATTTTTTTTCTGTGTATCTCTTGATGTATTGATTTACATGGAAAATATCTTTATAGTTACTTAAATTTCTCTGGAGATTTACTGAGACTTTTTTCTTACTATTAAATATTAACTGTTCATTGTCTTTGGCACTGCATTGGGAATTGTTGACTTGTAAAAAAAATGCTATCAAATTGGGTACTGATTTTTTTTAAAGTATTAATTCTATAAAATAATGGAAACTGGGTTCCTGATTTATGAACAATCCCCTCAGAGAGTCACACAGATTTAGGTCTATATGACATTTGTGAGTTTACCTGTTACATTGAATTGTATTCAATTTAAAGACTAAAACAGAGCAACATTCTCTTTGCAAGGTGTCGCAGCATGCTGGGCAACACAGGAAAAAAGAAATGCACTTCTCCTTGCTGAGGTAGAGAGATTTACACATGATTCTTGGGCAATGGGGATTACAGCAGGTCAGAGATGATTTCAGATACCAATAGAAGATTAAATGTACAGGATAACATAACCTCCTGGGGACAAGAGAAGAATTCAGAGGTGGATCAGAGTTGGATATGGTCTTTGGGGGGAAAAGTCAGTTACATTCTGGTTTTGAGAGAGTGACAAATTACTGGACATGGGACATTTTCCAACGGTGTGACAATGGTTTAATGATTCATTTTCATTAGTTACTTGCTATGCCACTTGTCAAATAACACATTTGAAACTAAAAATTTGTAATATGAATATGTAATAAATGGTATCACTATGCTCACCTTTCATGAATTCTAGCAATGTAGCCTCACAAACAATATGTTTAAATATTACGTGTTATTTCTGTAAAAGCCATCGAGTTGTTTTTTCATCAAGATATACTTTTTGTACTTGCAATGGGAAACACCATTATCCATTTCACAATTAACATGTATTTTCAACTCAGTTACATTACAGATAATAAATAATTGTACAGAGAAGATAAAATAATTGTATCAAATACATGTAGAATTACATATGTCTTTATTCTCTTTGCTATAAAATTTTATCTATTAAAGTAGATACATTCAAATTAAAAATACAAAACAAGTAAGTATTTGCTAGTCATGCAGTTATGTGGACAAGATTAAAGAATGTTAATTGACCTCTTGCACCCTTTTAAGAAGGTCAAAACCACTATAAGATATTACCTCACACCTGTTTCAATGGTTTTTATCAATAAGACAAGAAATTAGTGTTGGAGAAGTTGTGGAGAAAAAGGAACCGTCATATACTATTGATGGAAATGTAAGCTGGTACAACCATTATATATAAAACAGCATGGAGATGCCTCATTAAATTAAAAATAGAATTACCATATGACCCAGAAATCTCCCTTTAAGGCATTTACCTCAAACTTTGGAAGCACTGGTGTTGTCTAAAACATCAAGAATGTATTCTTTTGCAATTTTGGAAGTGAGAAGTCTAGTATCAAAGTGTTGGCAGTGTCATACTCCCTCTGAAGCCCCTGGGAAAGATCTTTTCCATGCTTCTGGGGGCTACAGCCTTCTTTGATGTTGTTTGGGGCATTTCCCCAATCTGTGCCTCTATATTTACCTGGAGTTCTCTCCTCTGTGTCTGTCGTCATATGGTCTTTTTTTTAAATGATGTCAGTCATTCATTTTGTTTTAATTTTATTAAATTTATTGGGATGACATTAATAAATAAAATCGTGTGTGTGTGTGTGTGTGTTATAAACCTATATGTGATATAGGTTTCAAGAGTAAAATTCTATTATGCATCATCTGTATATTGCATTGTGTGTTCACCACCCAAAGTCAAGTCTCCTCTATCACTATGTATACAACCCACTTTACTACCTCTCCCCCATACCCTCTTCCCTCTGGTAACCCTGTACTCTTGTCTGTTGACTGTGAGATTTTGTTTGTCTTTTTTGTTTGTCTGTTGCTTTCAGTTTTATATCCCACATATGAGTACAGTCATATGGTTCTCAACTCTTTTATTTGACTTATTTTGTTAAGCATGATGTTTTCAAGATCCATTCATGTTGTTGTGAACGACAGTATTTCATCTTTCCACATGGCTGAGCAGTAGTCCATTGTATATATGTACCACACTTTTTAATCTAATCAATCTATCTAAGGACAAGAGTCATTTCCATGTCTTGGCCACCATGAATAATCCTGCAATGAATGTGGGTGTGGTACTTTGTGACCTCTGCCTTGAGAAACTAATATATAGGTATTATACTAATCATTACCGGAAATTCAATAGAAGGCAAGATCTGCATTCTAAATTCTACTGGGAATGGTAGACAATGAAGCAGATGACTATAAGGCATTGTAATATGTGTTATAATAGGATGTTTTGTAATTTTACTGTTTGCTAGAGATAGAACTTCACCTATCTGACATTCTGTTGTTTGCTATAGTTAAATTATGTTAAGGGAAAACATCCTAAGATTTCCTCCCTGAAGAACTATGAACTTCTTCTGTCTAAATCATTTGGACAGAAAAAGGAGAGCGGTTTCACCTGAAGTCAATAGATTGCTCCATACTTTACCAACTCAACCATCTAGTCCTGACAAGCAATCCAGCTAAACCATTGAGTCTCACTTCAGGAGATGGTGATGCAGATGGGTTTAAGTTGAGGTCTATACTCTTAAGAAGCAACCAGGTAAATAAAGTAAGAGTCATACCCACTATGAAAATAGAAGAAAGAACACAAAGGTTAATGAACACAGCAAATCATAGACCAGTTTGAGTCTGAAAGATTGTCAATTGAGAAAATTTAGATTACAAGGCTCTTGCTGGAACAAAATTAAGCAGTGTCAATTTGACAGATCCTCTTCATCTGCCGATTGAACATCTTTGGTGATGTCATTAGGTATTGAGATAAATTCTGTATGCCTTGTAAAGAAACATCCCTAGGAAAAAGTTTAGTTTGCAATAATTCCTAGTCCAGGGATAGGAAAAAATTAAACATTAGCTTGGAAAGTTGAAAAGAGTTAGAAGAATTCAAGAACCAGTTCAGCTTATAACTGAAAACAAAACTTTTAAGAAAATTAACTGCACTAGAGCTCAACATCTACAGTTGGGCCTTGTGATGTCCATTTAAACTAAATTTCTCTCCTTAAAATCACCCTAATTTTCATCAAAAAGATTGCATTAAGTCCAGTTTTAATTTGAACTCATTATTTGCATAAACACAACATGAATACCAATTGATTTTTAAAATCTGCTTTGCAAGAGTTTCACAAGGAATCTTCAGATTGAGCCTTAGTCACCCCTCAGAGCATAGAATCCAAGCCACACAGTGTCCACCAGGTAAATTCCTCAAGCTGTTGAGATCCCCAAAATGTCTTGAGGTTTCTTTCTTGCCACCACTCTGGAAAGCAACCTTTGTTTCTTACTGGGAAAAACTGCCATGAGCCACACAACCAATCAAGATACCAGGTGATTTCTGCCTCGGGCTTTTGTTTGCTTCAAAAGTCAATCTCAATTCCTTGAGGCTTCCTGGTGACATTCAGAGCCCAGGAATATCTTCCTTAGACATGACTTTCCAATCAAAGTCTTGGTTAATAAAGCCGCAATTGGGAACTGGTCCTACTGGATTTATGCAAATATGTGTATTGCCATAATTCACTCATTATAAATTGCCACATTCTTAAGGAATCAGTTAAGGAGAAAAATATAAAGCAAAAGGAAAATCATTGTCCCTTTTATGGCACCATATGCCAATTCTGCATTAGCAATTAGTATTCTTAGATTAAAAAACACATTCCATAGCCTTTAGAAACCTAGGCTCCTCTACTGGAAAACACACTTACACTCTTGAGAGACATACTTTCATGAGACAGGACAAGTATTATAGAGTAAAACTCACTGATTTAGAAAGCTACATCTGAATTCAGTTAAATCGACTTGCTCAGCTGGCTAAGGTTTTTCCGCTCTTGATAAGATCTATCTGCCAGAAATTTGCATTTTAAAATATGACTCAGATAAAAGTTCTTGGAGACCAGGTATTTGCATTTCAAAAGTAGACTTATGCCCTTTTCTTGAGAATTCCAAGTTAAATGTTTGCTGTTGGCAAATACACACCCTCAAAGGGGTCTCTTGAGGCGTTGGGGATGAAGATTGTATTGCCTGTTGTCTTTGGGGAGAAAAAAACTTTCATCCTCATAAAAGAGGGAGAAAAAAACTTCCATAGTTGTAAAAGCGGGATATATTGGGTAGCTGAGGGAGGCATGAGCATCCTCCTTGCTCCCTAGCTCTGCTGTCATGTCACCAGAGCCCAGGACAGACACATGAGCCCGACAACTATCCTCAGCGTCCCGAGGCTTGGTGTCTCACCCTTCTCATGCTGGGGGCTGAGACCTTCCCAAAACAGAAGTAAAATTGCCCAGGTGTGCAGCTTTACCAACAGTCAGCGGTGATGAGACACTGTGCTTGTTGGATTTATTTAACTCTACATGGGCAACTCTGATGGCCTCTGGCCTGTAGTAGAGGGGAAGCAACATGTTACATGCCTCTCATATTCCCAACAGCCTTGGTTTTTCAAGAAGCCTAGGAAAGTGAGGCAGCCTCCCCCTAGGAGGGGAGGGGGTGTTCCCTATTAACCTGGTCAGACAGAGATTAAACACCCTGGGACCTTGGAATAAATCCTGTTGGCTTTCTCTAGGGAGAGATTAACAAACATTTAGTCTCCAACTCAGTGAGCACTTACATTTGAAGCTTTTTAGGATACCTGTAGAGGCTTTAGTAAGAGCAGTGAGTTTGGTGCTCTAGGCTGCATAGACAAGCAGCTGTAATTACAGGAGAGGCTGGGATTTACCAGGCACCAGCTTGTGCAGCGGCAGCTGCAAGCCCCAGATGGACAGCCTGGCTGCAGTTGGGGCTCCCACCTAGGCAAGGCCCGCCTCTAGACATCACATATGTCGCCACCCATGGACAGTCGACTGACCTAGACCTTGCAAAATCCCTCTTCCCTGCAGGAAGAATCCCATCCCATTTTTGTTCTTTTCCCGCTTTAGCAGATAGGAAGAGCATCTGGGCCTGGGGATAGGCAGGGCTATGTTCTTTGACAGCAAGAAGCAGCTACAGAAGATGAGACCTTCATCCATTTACCCTTGTAAGATTATAAGGTTCAAGTTCTTCGGGGGTACTTACCATAGGTAGTTAACTAGTTAATATTTTTTTTAAAAAGGAAGAAAAAGGGAATTAGACATTGAGCTTAATAAGCTGAGGAGCACATGCCTGTTTACTTCACCAGGGAGCTACCGCGTCACACCCCAGGGGTCATAGTTTGTTTGCCAAGGGATTAACCCTCCTCCTTTCCCCACTCCAGTACCATATTGTTGGGAGTGCGCAGAGGGAGGTACTTGACCATAGAGTCCTGTCAGCTTAACTAAAGAGTGTGGATTTATCAAGAGCCTGCAAAGGCTTAGGAAGTTGATTGGTTATTTTGAAAAAGCACCTGGTTCTTCCCAAACCTGAGCTAATATAATTCCATGGTGTCAAAGAAGCTCAAAAGCTTGCTTTCTCTCCCTTCTCTCTCTTTCTCTCTCAATGACCTACACTTGCCCCGCTCTTTTATGCATTCTCTCTTGCCCGGAAGCATGCGACTATGTGAACCTAGCACCTACCTGAACCTGCGGTTAACTACGTGTGCTCCAAAGGACTAAGTTTTATCATGAAACAGAAACTTGGAACTTTTGTTTTGGCCTTACTGAAGGCATGGTTGGACATTTTCTATGGTAGGACATGGGGAACCGGGAAATTGCAAACCTGGGGCAGATTTCCACCTGAATAAACCTTGCCACATCACAATCGCTTGTGTGTGGGCCCTTGGAATGCTTCCCTTGAGATCCCATGAAAGATCCTGATTTCTACTGGTAACAGATTTAAGTTTTATGTAATAAGTGCTAGAAAATATTTTTTAAGTGGTAGTAATAACCGAAGTTGCACCTTTGGTGTATTATAGTACAGATAGAAGGGACATGTGCTATGAAACATGTACACAGGTAAAATTCAAAGAAATGGTAATGATTTGTAAATATAGGACTGAAAGGGTCATTCACTAAAATATTAAAAGTATGAAAAAAGATATGTGGAGGTTGGTTTTGGACTCCTATAAATAGTAGTATCATTCTGTAGAATGTTGTGTGTTTTAAATTATTATGGGGCATCAAAAAGAAACACGTTAGGGAATGTGTGTGTGTGTCTACAGAGGAAGTACTTGTTCAAAGTGAAAGAGTAAGTAGAGTGAGAAGAGAAAAAAGTGAAAAATAAAATCATAGGTAAATGTGAGACGAAGAAGAAAAAAAACCACTTAAGAATAGACTTCAGAGCTTCTGTATAGCTAAGCTATCTGACTGTAGTGATTTCTTAACTCTTTTTTCCATCATTTCAACCTGACTTTAATGCATATTTCAGATGTCTGTTTAAAAGTTATTTTACAATGTCTGTTTTACACCAACCCCTGTGACTATTCCAGGCTATATTATTAAACATATAATTGAAGAAGAAAGTCATAAAAATAAAACAATGGCAAATGTTAGTGTTCTTTATTCGAATTTTATCTTAGTGGAAATGTTTCACTTGAAGAAACTGAAACTTTATGGTGCTATATTTGATTTGTTGCAAATATATCTTACCTTTCTTATTAGATTACTAAACATTCTCTACTCTTTTCTATATAGTTTAGAGGTACTCACTATAATCCATCAGGTAATGTAGCCAATGCCAGAAACAAGATTATATAGCACACCCGATAGTACTATAGTCATTCCAAATGAAAAACAGTGTACTGATCATGACAATATGGCCTGGAAATTTAACAATCTAAGAATAATTCACTTTTGAGCAGACAAATTCAATCTGTGGTACAGAAATGCCTCAGGTTAGGAAGGAAGGATTTATGTAAACATTGTGGTCTATAAACACACGTAAGTGTGTTAATATTAGAACCAGTATGAACTTTCCTTTCCAATTTTATTGAAAGTTGGTTTATAGTAATTGAAGGAAAGGGGAGATCTCCAGTTTTAGTGTGTGAATTTGCTCTTGTGTGCCACCTTTTGCACCAGCATCCTTTACAGTTTCACTTTGCTACAGAGGTAGTAACATCTAATAAAATAAAGGGAGTGAGGGTGATTTGTATTATATGCCACACGCAGTCTAGCTTAGAATAACCATCTTCTCTAAATATTGGCATGAATAGGATATATGTCAGAACAAAGTTAATAGGCTAAACCTATGTTGCTTTACTTTGTCTTTCAACTTTTGTGAATATGCTAAATTATATTTTTATGTTTTCACATTTTTATATTATTCTACAGGTCATCACATGAGAAATCATAAACAAAGCATTATTTCTGAAATACTATAAATGTGATGAAGTAAACTGAAATGAGCATTTCAACTTACACTGTCTAGAGATAAGTGAGAGTCCCTCTCCACATAACTCTAATGATAATTAGATCACTAACCCTTGGGAAAATGCATGTTTTAAGAAGTTCTTTGATATTGATTTCTGTTCTTCATTACTCAGATGTATCTGTGTTTTGAAGAGTCTGTTGAGAGATCATTAAGCCTTTCTGTACCATGTAGTGGTTTTCAGAACTTTGTTTTCTTTGTGTGTGTTATTTACAGTTTGTGGGAGCGGTAAACAAACTCAAAAAACTTTAGTCTTAAGTAAACATAGTTTTGGGTGCCCAACTGGTTATGAAGCAATTCCTTGACCTTTCCTCTCATTAACTGAAGCAAATCAAAATGTGTTTCAAGTAGTGCTACCTTAAGTCATCCTGAGAGCAAAGTTATAGCATAAAAGAAATTCACCCCCGAATGTCTTAAGCTAGCGATTCTGATTCTATTCTTGACTCAAAAGAGCAAATAGAAAAAAACAATGAAAAAAATGCTGTGAATGGTATTCTTTAATAATGTCCAAAGACTTTGCTGAGATAGTTTGATCCATTTCGTGTGTATGGACATATTTTCAAGGCATGTGATTGAGACAACCAAGTAACTCCAGGACATACCATATACTGAGATGTCAAAAACTTCATGTTGTTTTGATGATGGCTAATTAGGAATTACTTATGTACAGCGAGTATCAAATATAAAGGGCATTAACATATAAAATAAGTAAAAAATAGCACCCCCCCAGACCCATAGTTTTATCTATAGCTTCATCTAGGAAATATTGCTATAACTTACTTTAACATAGATCTTGATTAAATAAGGACCAAAGTTATGCAAGTTATACTCAATTAAAATTATACTACTACAAAACAAATAATAAAACTGCTTCCTGTTGAATTCCTGAAAACTGAAAATTATCAATTAAAATCACCATCAAAATTTTAATGAATTACAGAATCAACCCTATTTTAGGAGAGCAAGTACTTTCCATGAGAAGTATATTTTTCTTAATGTAGAAACACAAATGTCTCAATATATCTATGATACAGATTTCCAAAGACTAACCCTGTGGGTGATCACACTACTAAAGTTGTTACACACCTCTCCCTGGCATCACATCCATTGATACATAACTTTTCATTCCTTCCACTAAAGAGGTGTGTGTGAGAGGGGGGTATGAATAATATTTTCCCAGTCCTTGAATTGGAGTTGTGCCATGTGACTTGGTTGGGCCAATTGAATGAGGTCAAAGTGATAACACGTTACTTTTGCACGAAGGTGTGAGAAGTGGTTGATTTTCCTGTAGGTTCTTCACACCTCTTGCATCACCGAGAAGTGAATGTCTCGAAACTAGCTTACTGATCCGATGGAAAAGACGTGGCAACAAGTGAAGCCCAACCCCCTGAGTTCAGCTGATTTAGAGAAGCCAGTTTCAGTCAACTAAACACCTACCGATGTGGAAATGATAAACAAGTCCAGCCTAATGGTCTGCCTGAAGTAAATTTGGCTGAATCTCGACCAAATGGAAATACAACCTAAAGAAATAATAACTGTTATATAACAATGATGTTTTAGCCCTTCTTGAAACATAGAATTATTGTACAAAAAGCTAAATAATGGGTATACTCTAGATTTCAGAAATATAAGAATGACAGACATGGGATGAAAAAGTACAGTCTTGAAATAATAGTTCAGACTCTCAGCACACCAAAAATTTCGCTTATCTTCTTCTCCAGTCACTAACCCTTACATACCACCACCACTACCGTCGCTACTATCACCACTGGTAACATTCAAACACCATAGATTGATTTCTCTGGTTTTGAACTTCATATAAATGGAATCATGCAGAATGTACTCTTTTGTGTCTGGCTTATTTTGTTCATTATTATCTCTGAGGGATTTATTCATGTTTTAGCTTGTATCTTCAGTTTATATTTTATTGTTGTATAGTTTTTCATTATATAAATATATAAAATTCTATTTATCCAATCTATTGATAGTAAAATTTTTCCAGGGACCGGGCGGCTTACACAGTGCACTCGAAGGTCCCTGAAAGCCAGTCCTGCACTTCCATACCACTTCTTGTGTATTCCTTATTACAAGTCCAATGTAGTGTACTAAGTACTCAGTACTAGTGTTCTATGAAAATTAAGGCTATCCCGTCTCATGGTAAAGTGAATTGCTTAGTGTTTATGCAAAAAGTACAACTGTAATGATGACATATTTCTGGATAAAAATAATAAAGGAATTTTCCCAAATAAAAAATAGTTCATAAAATTAATCGAGAATAATTCATGCTTTAGCCTTTCTTTTGTAATCACAGTGTTAAATATTATATAAAGATCTTCTGCTCACAATCACAAGCATTATCCTAAATGTTGCATATATAACCCCCATGAAGACTCACTTAATGACTCTTCATGTTTATCCAAAAAAGGATTTCAGACATTTTTATTCCTCTTTCATATACAATCGACTGACATATTGGCCAAAATTTGCTTAATAATTTTTTATTATGTTCAGTGTATGTTTAATTGTTGGCTCAAAACACATACAGATAACTAGGTAAACTCATATGTGAACTGATCACTTTAAAAATATTTTGAACAATCCTATTCACATAAATGGATAACAAAGGACACTTCGAAAGAATTAAGGTGTGAAACATTGATGCTTGGCTAATCTAATCTCTGTCTCATACTTATACTTTCACAATCTCATTGCGGTGAGTTTTATGATTCTTGATACTAAATCTTATTTTTATAACCTTGAGCTCATTTGTGATATTTTTAAGAAAGTAATTTATAAATTAACCAGATAACTGGCAAGCTTGGGTCACTTCGCTTTAGAAATTAATGGTACATATCATCCTGTTTACTATAATGTGTTGGTTTTTAATTATGCCTACATGTACCAACAATGCTATATATCATTGCTATTTTACAGATGAACTATTTAAATTTCAAATAAATTATGTATCATGCCAAAAGCCACATAGATAATAACTCTGGATTCAACAATGGATTACATTTTTTAATTTAATCTTTATTATATGTTTTCTATTACAAGCTAGTCCCCTTATACCCACCTCCCTCTCAGCAATCCCCACACTGTTCAATGTCTGTGAGTCCCTTTTCTTTTTACTCAATCCCACCCCCTACCTAACCTGCCCCCCACCCACTAGTTGTCCTCTGCTCTCCATCTATGAGTCTGTCTCTGTTTTACTTGTTAGATTAGTTTGTTCATTAGATTCCACGGATGAGTGAAATTACGTGGTATGTGTTTTTCTCTGACTGGCTTATTTCACTTAGCATACTGTTCTCCAGCTCCAGTCATACTATTGCAAAGGGTAAAATTTTCTTCTTTTTTACCGAAGAGTAGAATTCCATTATGTAAATGTCCCGTAGATGTTTTATCCACTCATCTACTGATGGACACTTGGGCTGCTTCCATGTCTTGGCAATTGTAAATAATGCTGCAGTGAACATAAGGGTGCTTATGTTCTTTCAGATTAGTGTTTTGAGTTCCTTCAGATATTTTCCCAGAAGTGGGATCACTGGGTCAAAAGGCAAATCCATTTTTAATTTTTTGAAGTATCTCCATACTACTTTCCCCAATGGCTGCACCAGTCTGCATTCCCACCAACAGGATAAAAGGGTTCCCCTTTCTCCACATCCTCACCAGCACTTGTTGTTTATTGATTTATTGATGATAGCCATTCTGGCAGGTGTGAGATGGTATTTCACTGTGGTTTTACTTTGCATTTCCCTCATGATTAGTGACCTCGAGCATCTTTTCAAATGGTTATTGGCCATCTGTATGTCTTCTTTGGAGAAGTGTCTACTCAGGTCCTTTGCCCATTTTTTTAAATTCAGTTGTTTGGTTTTCGGTGTTGAATTTTATAAGTACTTTATATTTTTGGATATTAAACTCTTATCTGATGTGTCAGCAAATGTATTCTCCCATCGTGAGTTATCTTTTTATTTTGCTGATCATTTTCTTTGCTGTGCAAAAACTTTTTATTTTACGATTACATTTTTGACCTAAATTCAATTTATCATAATTGTAACTCATATCCTTTATTTGTTTAATGAGTCTAGTTACAAAATATAACATTGAAATTAATACCATATTAATAATTATGATAATTATTATTGAGGTTTTATCATGTTAAGACATCTCATAAAGTTAAACACGGTATCTACAAATTATATATTTACTCTGGAATCATGTTTTCACAGATAAAAGGACCAATACGAATATTCTTCAGAACACCAACAGTTGTTAAGTATAGAATTTACTGAACTCTAAAATATGTAGTTTTTCTTGTATTTTACATTAATTTTAATTTTCTAGTGATTATCCTATTATTTGAGGTAGAAGAGGGAAATTTTTTTCAGTGCTACTGAAATAAACAAAATGGGTTTCTATTAACATTGTTCTTTATGTTGCTATTTATAATTCAGTTCACATTTTCCCTATATAAATTTGATACCTAGCACCGAAGATTTTCTTGTAGGTTTGTGCATTTCTAGTTTCCTTTCCTTTCCCAATTGCTTTGTCTTTCCAATGTATTTTCTGCCCTTTGTATGTCTCTCAGTCAAACATTCCCCGTCCTTGCTCTCCCCTTTATTCTCTCTGTTTTGCTTGGATGTGTAGGTTAAACATTTACACTTTTACATGAGCATTTTCAGTGTGGACAACTTAATTTACTACAACACATTACAACAAGCAGTCATGACACACAGAAACACGGTGTGATCTAGATATTGTGGTCTTATGTCTCAGGTTTCACATCGAAATAGATATCTAGCAAAGAGTGTTTTTATAATTAGTAGTGACAACAGCATCGTAGGTCTATCACCCTCCAGTCCAAAACCCAGAAAACTCTCAGGGGCTCTGAGGCCGGAATGTGAACTAAAATGCAAAAATAAACAATTGGGAGCAGGGGTGAGGAGTTAGAGGACTGGCAAGGAAGGAAAAAGACCTTATTCTGCAAGAACTCTGAGTGCTAGTGAATTAATGGCCAGTGCAGAGAAAAATTTGTTGTGGGGCAACTAATGTCGGATCATTTCTATTCGGTAGGCAAATTCCTCAAGGTTTCCTAATACATTACGGCCCACTCGGAATGCTGGACAGACTACTTATCACCATTGATCAAAGCTGACTTTGAGGGCGTCCTTCAAGGGCCTCAGAGAGCGATTTGAAACAAGTGCCACTTCCTGGTTCTCTTATGTTTCTTATGGCTGCTGGTGAACATCAATAATGTGAACTCCGTTTTAATTTTTCTGTAAGGGGCCTTATTTATAGGGCAATTTCCAGTGCAGTGTCTTGTCTCTATGAAATGATCACCAACTCAGGCAGCTGTTAAAGTTTACTGCTTAGGCCCTTCTTCAAGGTACAATATGGGTATTACTTTCAAAAGTAATTTGGAATACAGAGCGAGAAGAGTATGTTAACTCCTTGCAAACATCCTAACTTAGACAAGAAAATTCTTGCATCCTGAACTGATGCTGTGCTTTTCTAAGAGAACATAAAATGCAGCATTAAAACTTACTGTTTTATGGCTTTTATTTATAAATTAAAGATGTCTCCCTTTCAAGAGAGCATTACCTCACAGAATTTAGTTAATTGAAGGAAATGATCATTTTATTTCATTTTAGCTTTCATGCCAGCACTATAACCCTCCTCACACACTGTGATAAACTACAAAAGCTGCCACATTTTTATGTGTTCTCTCTGCATGAGCAAAAACATATTTCCACTCAGAAGCCTGTATCCACACTCCTACACACAATTAAATAATGACATTCCCCAGCCATCACCTAGTTAGTGGAAGGTTCCATTCTGAATGTAATCTGATCTTCCAAAGTTCATATCTGTTCATCTAAAGCTTTGGGGAACATATTGTATATTGAAATATTTCCTAAACATGATTTTACACTAAAAGTTATATTACTGTCTATTCATTCCCCGTTTTTCTTTTCCTTTTTTTTTTTTTTTTACTCTATTGAAAATATGTGCCAAATGGAAATACAACCTTACCGTGACCTAGGAATTCCAGTTTGGCTCATTTCTAGATGCAGAAAGGACTTCTCTGACCACTCAGACTAGGAAGAAAAGAAATTTCATTGGGAGGCCAGTTTCATTGTTGGACAATACAATGTTCCAATTTTTGTTTTATTAAACTGAACCCTCCTTCCTGCCAACCATACATTCCATGGTGCTTGCTCTGACCTCTTGAGTTGCAGACACTATATGAAATTTTCATTTGATATCATAATTCTTAAAAGGATGCCTAGAACATGACACCACCTTCTTTTAATTATCTCTGGGCCAGGTGACAATTCATTTGTTTAAGCACATTCCTCACGTGCATTAAGATCCCTCCTAGTGTTTGTCCTCCTCTAGATAGTTTATTTAGTCAAATGTTTATTCTAAAATGCATTGTCCTCATTTTGGAAAGGTAGTCTCAATGTGGTAAGGTCATAGTTATTTCTGATCATGTTGTTGTCAGTGGCTTACACAAAAACTTGTACTAATGTAAAGATGCCATTTCACCTTTAAAAAATTTTTCCTCAATAGTGTAGATTCAAGTTTGGCTTGTGATTTCCCTAATATTATTTTCTTTTTTTTTTTTTTAATTCATCTTTGTTAAATTGAATCTTGCCAGAGTCAAGATAATCTTCCAATTTTATGCCTTTTGATAATTTTCATTATTTCTTATGTTTAAATTTATTCTAACATATATAGCTGTCATTTGAGTGTTTTATAACTAAATGTTTTTATATGTTTTCAAAGAATTGAAAGTAACTTAGCATGTGACTAAAGAGATCTTCATAAACCTTCTCAGAGTCACTCAAGATGCTAAGAAAACCAGTACCCAAATAGTACCTTCATTATTCTGGCTTCATGAAATAAAAATCCTATCTGAAATAAAAGGCTAATATAGTACATTTAATTCTGATTATTAGTTGAACATGGGGGAATAAATACAATGGACCTGAGAAACAAAAAGCGTAGTATTGTGGGGAAGTACAAAGTTGGTATTAAATCAGGGCAGAGAACAAGGCAGGGAGTAGACCATAGAGAAATTTGGACAACAGACATGGTAAGAAGTTAGAAAGGTTTATTGTTTGCACGGGGAGTTTGAAATAGGGTGACAACTTGATGTTTTTTTGAGCCCATGGAAGATCGCTCTGACTACTGTGTCGTAGTTTATTTGTAGGATGGCCAGATAAGAAGCAAGGAGACCTGGCACAATACTGTATCTGGAATCTGAATACTGGTGGCACGAAGGCTTGTGGTGGTATAAGTAATAAGGGTTAGCTATCTCTTGAGACAGATTAAGAGGACTTCTATTGAACTGATGGACAGTGTAAGGGTAAGATGCATCACAGGTAAGTCAGAATTTTTGGTCTAAGTAAATATATTATGAGCTATTTACTGATAAGTATTTTTTAGAAAGGGATAGTATCTTTAATAATTATATAATGATATTATTATTATTTTGGCTATAGGGCATCAAAAACCTTTTCATGTTTGAGTCTTAATGCAGTGCATGTACCCATCATAACTTACACAAAAGACAAATGACAATCAATTTCCCTGGTAAACTTACACCAATCGTGTGAGCACGGAACTAACACCTTTGCAACTAGGAACACTTATCCTTAACTTTGATTTAAGAGATTATGGTAAAAAGAATTAATAGCAATGGTAGACTATCCTCTCTGGCAGCAGTGGCAGCTGTACTGAAGTTGAGTTTCTTAAACAACAGTGGAAGCAGCGTTAGCAGCAGTTTTCAGAATAAATGGCCAACGTGGTTTCCATGCGAAACCAGTTTTGTGGAGGAATTTTGGGAATAATCCCAGATTGTATATCTTCTAAAACTGATTCTCTAGGTATCCCAACAACTTTGTGAGTAACCCAGTATCTTTTTTTACTATTCTTCAACTCATCAGACACAACTTCATTGCTTAAAATTGAAAAAAAAAAACTTACTAATACAAAAATTTGGAATCAGAAGTAGAACATCTTAAGACAAGTGAAAGGAACCTACAATTCATCATCTGCTTGTGGTGACACCGAGGGCAGGAGTAATCATTGCACACTAAGGAAGAGCTCTGAGTAGTTCAACACCAATGGTCTGAACAGAGTCTTAGTGAGCCTGTAAATTGAACTGATGTTTCAATTAATACATTTGTAGAATAAATATTTTTAGGTTCTTCTTAGCCTTGTGGCTATGATAGTAGACATTTTAGTGAAGCCATAGGAAATCCCCTATGTTTATATATATGTTGTACATATACATACAGGTATTACATATAGTATACATTCTTATGTTCACAATGCAAGCAGCCAATATCACTAACAACCCAATTTTTTATTTTTTTAATTAATTCTCTATCTTTATTATGTAAGTAGCTACCTCTCTGAATTATGTTTCACTGGGCATTTTAACATGTGAATTTTGGAGAAACACAATTCAGACTATAATGGTATCCTAAAATTGTTTATTGCCATTGAATAGAGATTCTGTATATTAAGAAAAAAACCAGAACTTTATTAAACATAGGCTTTTAAGACACAGAATTTCATTGTGTTCTACTTTTCAAAAAGGGACTTCATGGAGGTAAAGTAATATTTATAGTTCTGATGTGACTTTTCTTCATGGAGTTCCTACTAGAGTAAGGACATGTTCCATTATTTCAAAATACATTTGCAGTTCTACTAAGAAACTGTCTTAATATCCATATTAGCTTATTGGCTTATACTATAATGGTATTGTGAATAGAAGCAAGAAGTAGAAACCATCTAAGCTACTTCTATAAAATGGCAAACCCAGTGCAGTACTAGATCCAAGGTGAATAATATATTTTAATACCAAGAACTTCAAATATGCTGAATAGAATTCCTTTGTTTCCCCTTTTAGTATACTTGCTTGGCCAGAGCAGAAGGCAATCAAATCTTAGATAATGGTAAACTATGGCCAGTAGCCCAAATCCAGTCACCTAGTTTTTTGTTTTTTGTTTCCTTTTAATAAAATTCTATTGGAATACAGCAACCATATTTAGGTTACCTATTATCCATGCTTGGTTTCACTACAATGGCAGAGTTGAGTAACTGTGATACATTCTCTATGGTTTGCAAAGCCTAAAATATCTACTATCTGGTCTCATGTAGAAAAAGTTCACCAACCTCTGTGAGTAAGCAAGTGATGATTTTAATGTCTGAGATATAAATTAACAATTCTTATTAGCATCAATTTATGGATTATTAGGATTATCAGGATTTATAGGAAATAATTTTGGGTAATTAAGACAAAAGAGTTTTGGGAAAGTGATATGGCAATTATCCCCTGGAATAGG
The DNA here is from genome assembly GCA_004026545.1 of Mormoops blainvillei. Lineage (NCBI taxonomy): Eukaryota > Metazoa > Chordata > Mammalia > Chiroptera > Mormoopidae > Mormoops > Mormoops blainvillei. Next base: position 57,414 of record PVJD01008052.1, on the reverse strand, counting down.
TCAAAAGTATGAGTCTCATGAGACATCATAAACTTACTAAAAGTTCTATGGGAATAGGATAATCAAGTAGACAAAATGAATTTCCATGTGATTATAGATAGGCTCATTTCTATGGTTGTCTGATGGTTGCTTCTTTGATAAGGACTGTGATTAATAAGATCTTCTCCTTATCAAAGCTGACATAAAGTAAGTATGATCTAACCTTCCAGAAGTAGGCTTCTCTTTAGATTCATTTAAGATAGCACACTAACAACCATGTATTAGCTATTTTATGTAGATAACATCGGACTTTTAATATGGGTTTGACAATACACATTTTTTTTAGTTTGTGTTTGTTTTCTCTGAAGCCAATGCATCTTTCAGAATCTTCTTTGCTTGATTATGAAGTTATCAATGACTGATATTTTATAAAACACAACAGTGTGTCAGAACAAAGAATTTACAACAAAAGCAGAAGGCAATGAGTTAATCTCCATGGAATTTGTTTGTGTTACTCTACTCAGAGGCAACTAGCATTCTAGAAAGTTGAACCTAATTGTGGCAAGAGGAAAAACTTTCTGAGTTTGGACTTTCATCCATATCAATCTCTTTTGTCATTAGTGGAATACATGGTGCGAGAACTGGAGGATGAAAAAGGGAAGGCTCATGCTGAATATTGCATAGAAAGATTTCATTGTAAATATTTTTTCCTGGGAATCACAATTCCTGAGGAAAAAAGCTCCCATCTGCAAACTTAGGCATTCTTTCTCTTTGACTTAAAAAATGAGCTAATTCATTACCATATGAGTGTTGCTGTGTCATCTCCTGCTTTATGAACTATTTTTTGAACCAATGTGGCACTACAATACAAGGCAACATGGAAGATAACGTAAACAAAAATAATAGATTAGGTGTGCAGAAGAGATAACATTCAGAAAAATCATGAGTTTACCCGTGTGGGTCTAAAATTTGAACTTTTAAAATAAGAGTATTTTTGAATAAGAGAAACACAGGACAAAAGAAGTTGGAAAGGATTTCAGATTTCTTGGTTGCTGTGCCTTCTCCATCTTTTCCCACTGCACCTTTTATTCTCTGGTTTTAATAAATTCTCACTATCATCATCACAATAACAAGTTATAAAAATAATTTGATAGGATTTACATGGATAACTCTTAACTGTAAATAATAATTAACATAGTTTTTGGTATCGTAAATCGGGAGCTCTTTATGAATAAATATCCTAACTGTTTCACCTCCTAAATGCTAATTATTATATTTAGAATTTTTAAAATAAAATTTAACTTTCTCCAAGTTTATAATACTGAAATAAAAGTACCCAACACATTCCTGTTAAATGTCTTGGTTTAATGAATCAACTGTTCTCTGGCAATACATTATGTGTAACAATTGTTTTCTAGTTAGAATATGTCAGAGAACCCTATCTCTGCTCCCTAGTGGTGATATAAGAGGGAGAGATTCACCCTGTTAGAGTAACACACCAGGATTGTGTGGAATAGCTTCTGAAGGTTTTTGACTGGTCAGGGTAAAGCACTTTTATCTTTTTCAAAATCATGCTGCATCTTCTTTGAGAAGTGAAATAACGTAAAATTGGCTACTATATTCACAACCTACAATTGAGGAGGCACTTGGCTCCTCCGATCTTGTTATCTGCAATGATTTCTACATCATTGACCTACAACAGGTCTCTCCAGGCCTTCCTTCAGTGTATGAGTACAGCAAATTTGGGTAATTTCTATTGCAAATATATACAATTTTCTCAGAATCAAAATAGAAAAAAAAAAAAAAGGATAAGAGCCAAAGAAAATTACGAAAGAACTGTGGTTTGGGGACGTTGCAAAAATTCTCAGTTGCATTTATTTTTATTAAAAATTGAGAAAGATATAGTAACATATATGAAATATTATGAAGTAAAAATAAATCTTCACTTAAGCAATTGGAGGGGATTTTGGGTATGCTCAAAGTCTGAATAATATTGCACATGCATTTTGTAAAGAAGAAAAATAAAGTGCTAAACCGAATGACTTTGAGATTAAAGTAAACAATCCTGAAACTAAGCAATATAACTGGTTGGGTTAGACTGGTATCTATAAAAACTAATGCACTACTCCAAATCAGCCAACTTTTAAACCTAAGGTTATGTCTACCTCACAAAACCTTAAGATCTTTTAAGTACTTGTGAAATTAAATAAGCAATTTTATTTATATATTAGAAGTATCTTTTTCCATATATTTTCTGAAAATAAAAGCTTTATTATAATTTGATTGAAAATATATATAATTTTAATTCAATAATGTAGTTAAAATACTTATACTGTTATTCAATTTCTTCAAAATTAATATGTGTCAATATTCTTAATTTAATCTGTTGACAATCTCTGTCATATCTTTAAATTTTGGAATTTAGAAAACAATTCTTTACATTTCTCAGTGATTTGTTACTCCTTACAATCACATGCAACATTTTGTTTTATCTTACATCTTAAAAAAATAAAAACAAGCAGGTTTTCAACGTCCTTTCTTTCTTGTAATATTCCATTCTTTCGCTTCCCTTAAAATCCAGACCAAATCGTTTATATTTGTCATCGTTAAATCACTTCCATTTTTCTTTGAATACCCCTTGAACTTCATCATCCTCTCCAAATGCTACACCATCATCACTCTCTGTACTGACCACGACATCCAATACTCTTTAACTTTCCCATGGAAACCGTGTTTTCCCCAGTTCTCCCAGGGCCACACTGCCCGGGATTCCATACCCCTCACTGACTACTTCTCATTAGGCCACTTTGCTGGTTGTTACATAAAAGCATGCTGCTTATTATTTTATGTTTTTTCATATTTTGAATATCAAGCAGCCTTTTTCCCTTTTTTATTGTTGTGCAATTACAGTTGTCCCCATTTTCCTCCCAATACTCTCCCTCGCCCTACCCACCCCCACCTCCCATGTTCAGTCCTCCCCTCCGCGCCATATATGGGTCCTTTATACATGTTCCTTGATGACCTTTCCTTTCTGTATGTTTTGCCAAGGTTTCTTCTTTCTTTTGTTTCCCAGATAGTTCAGTTATCTACTTACCTGAAATAGTTATTTAATCTCTTTTAAAAACTTTTACCTACACCACCCCAGCTCTAAGCTGATGATGTATCTTCATGTACATATTTAAAAATATGTTTATTGATTAATTTTGCAATCTACTTAAGCGGTATCATGTTGTTAATATTTTTGTATCCTATCTTTAGCTCAGTCTTTTTAAGATTTATACATATTTTCATGCAAATATTAAATCAATTTGATATTTTAAAATAACTTCACAATAGCCATACTTCAGAGTAATAAAAACTCATATTTTCCCTACATATTATGGACAGAGAAAGTATAGCTAAACTTACCACTTGCCACTGATATTAGTACTGGCATAAGCTTATATCCTTGAACTTATTTTTTAATTACTGAATATTTAATTTATTTTGTCATGTTTTTCTTAAATTATTATTGATTTTATACTGTTATATAGCTTTGTTTTTATACAATATAATCACACTTTTGAAGAATTTGCTTTATTTTATTTTTAGTCTGTAATAATATGTAAAATGGATAAATATTTTCAACATTCATGTGCAAGAATATTCACATCAGCATATTATCAGAATTACATTTAATTAAATATCTCTTCAGCAGCTTTTTAGAGCTAGCACACCATTGAGCTTAATTCAGTTTTGTTTAGGAAAACAACTCTTTTTCTCTTTTTTCCTCAGACCTTTAAAGAAATTTGGTGCCAGATAATTAAGGATGATCGTGTTAATAAGATATCTTTACTATAATTTTATTGGTTCAAAACAAAGCAAACCATAACAAGCAACAGCAATAACAGAACTACTTTTGCATCTTTAAAAATATATCTTAAAACATCTCTATTATTTATAGTCTAAATTCAGCAACCCACTCCAATGTCTTAAGGCCTTGGGCTACTAACAAAAAAAGGTTCTGACCTAGACACTCTGAAAGCTCCAAGCTCCAGGAAACTATTTTTAGACCTGCTCTATGTATCCTGTTCTGAGTAAGTGAAGTTTCCAAGCAAGACCCTGGAATGAGTCAAACAGCCCGGTATTTACTCACGTACTCAAATTCAAGTGGCTCTCTTTTGGTGTATGTGCTATAAAAATGGTATATGGAGTCATAAAAAACATTGCTGAGTCTGCCTAAATCTTTTGTTTTAGGTTGCTTTTTTTTTCTTTTTGATGCTACCTACCAGAAAATAGCTACTATGCTTTGATAAAACCAAAATAAATGCAGAAATCAGAAGTAGATTATGTTGTGAATAGATAGCCCAAATGCGTTCCCATTCAATTGTCAGTCCCTGCCGGCCATGGAACTTAACCACCTCGGTCCAGCCTAGTGGAGCTTCGGGGTGGCTATAGTCCAGCTGTCATCTGAGCAAACGTGAAAACCTCAGGCAAGAGCCATTTAGCTGGATCCAGTCAAGAAATCACACTCCTTTACTTCTATTGTCTGACTTCTGAATTGTTACAAATATAGACCATGATTCATGGTTCCATTTTTTTCACCTTGTATAAATGATCCTTTATTAAAATTTGTACAGCATAAATATTAATATAATTATTATGAGATAGGAACACAGATAAGTAAATGATTTATAAATAAGGTGTATAAGATTAAAAATAACAGGATGTTATGTGAATGTAAGTGACCATGTAAAACAAATGCATAAATTAACCATTTACAGCAGGACATCGATAACACAGATGAGATCATAAGAAGGTACATTTATTATCCTTTTACTGTGTTCAAGCCGATGTATTACAAAAATTCACATAGATTGCTTTTGGCTTTAATTAAAATGCTTTGCATATATTTTCTACAGAGTGAAACATAAAATTGATTATATTAGTACATGATTCTGAATAATGTTTTTAAGATCATAAAGGTGAACAAAAAAAACCCATAAGCAACATAATAATTAACTGTTAAGAAATATAGTTATAACAATTTAAGATTAAATAGGTTAATTATAACATGTTAATTTCATTAATATTAATTTGAAGAAAATATCATTGTGTTCTAGATTAGTTCATTTATTATTTGTTTTTACTCAGAGGGAACTTATCTGATAATTTAGGACCTTGGTTATTTCTCTTCATTATCATGGCTATCTAACCAGTTTGTAAGCATGAAGTACTAAAACTGTAGTTTACCTGAAAAAGGAACTGCCCATAATTACAGCTTTTTTAAGCACTGAGAGGAAGTAGGAGAAATAATGTTCGAGTATCTTCCAATGTTTTCTAATAGACTTTAATTATCTTTCTAAAGTTTTTCCCTCTGTAGTGTGTTAATTTTGTTTAAGACATTTAATTTTTATTATGCTTAAATCTGTAGCTGATTTTAATTTAATTAAAAATATAGAAGCATTAGCAAAACACTGACTTTAAAATCTTTGACTTCCCAGAAAGGATATATATGAGATAGTTTTGATGCATAATATAAGAACAATCTTCATTTTGTGATTATGAGCAATGTCTCTATGAGCTATTTCAGTCAACATTTTCATTTAAAATTAACTGCCCTATTGACGTTGAAAAGTGGATTAAATTAAAATAATTATTTCTTAATCGTTTCATATTTAACTGAAACTTTAGGCTCTATTCAAGATCAATAAATTTTAGATATTGGTCTTAAATATTTGGTTAATTTCTGGTTGGTAAATAACTACATAAATGTTAAATATAAAATATATTTAGTAACTATCAATATACACACATCAAAGATTTCTTAAAAACAGTATTCTTCTGTGTGATACCATCATTTGTCTACTACTATAAGATAAGTAAGTGTGCTCTTACTACTTGTATTTGATAAGACAAATGATGTTAGTTATGTGATAAAGGCATAAAATTTGAAATAAGAACACTGCAATGAAAAATATTCATAACATTTAAGTTATTTTAGCATGGCCTATGTAATTATGATATATCTAGAGATTAAAATATAAAATTTTAAATTTAAAAATTATGATTATTTGTAGATTATGATGAGCTTAATGGGAATATGTAAAATTATATCAGGCAAGAAATATCAAATATCATTTTGAGGTATGTTTTAGATTTTATTTATTTTATTTTTAGACAGAGGGGAAGGGAGGGAAGAAGAGAAGGAGAGAAACATCAATGTGTGGCTGCCTCTCATTCACCCCCAACTGAGTACTTGACCCACAACCCAGACATGTGCCCTGACTGGGAACCAAACTTGCAACCCTTTGGTTCACAAACCATTGTTCAATCCACTGAGCCACACCAACCAGGGCCATTGAGGTATATTTTAAAGGATAGAAATAAAAGGCCTGGGTATTAATACTTTACCCATAATCAGCATAAGTTTTGTATGAATTATATTTCTTATGGTCAAACCACCAAGCATCCAAGGATGAGATAAAAAAGTGATCCAACCTAGTTATTACTATGAAAGCTGAAAGGAATTTTATTTGGCAATAAAATTGGAATAGAATACCATACAATGGTAGAAAACAAAACTAGTTTCTCAAAAGCAAGGATATTTAGAAAAAAATATATACAAATAAGTTAAACTTTCTAAAATAGAAAGATGTTCAAAGTATAAGAAATGCGATGTACAAAGGTATTGGCAATTTCTATTTCAGAAATGGTCTTAAATCAATTTAGAAAATTTACTTCTGTATGCTTTTCTTTCACTAGCCAAATTAGAACTTGTTTAATTTTGTCCTGTGCTATATTAGTGCCTATTTCATAGTTTTTAATATGTATTGTTGATAATTCTGAACCTGTCCATAAGCAATTACTTAAAATTAACACTTTATATATTCAAAATCAAAGAATGAATTGAGAAATAATTGTATAAACATAAAAGTAGGTATTTTCTAATATTGAATTTTTACTTACATACTTGTTCAATTTTTTAACCATATAAAGTTGAAAAACATTTTTCAAATTATTTTAATTGTAAATTTTAGATTACCTGGTTTTTCACAAAGTTTTAACAAAATATACCAAAAAATACTTGAGTTATGTAAATATTTTAACATCATCAGCCTTCAAGAGATTTTTCAAACTTATGATGTAATGCTTAGTACGTAGTAGGATTTTCCATTAAGTAAATGTATTTAGAACTTATCCTTCTAGAATCATTTCTACTCCTTCCTAACATATGAAAATCCTAATTAAGGAAATCATTAGTTGTTTTTTAGTCTCTAGATCATGCACATTGTATTGTACAATTCAAAATATCATGTAATTAAAAGTAATCTTTGTGTGGCAGAGAAATGTACATGTCAATAAATATATTTTTACATCATTTACAATTTCAAACATAAGTGGCATATGGCTGGAAACATTATGTCAGTGTAAGAGGATGAATTTGCTTTGCTAGGTTGTGATTTGCTGAATCAATTTTGCTTGGCTTCCAAGAAATCATTAATTAGGTCTTAATCTTATAACTCAAAGATCCAAAGATTTTTTTAAGGGTTGTACATTTTGGTTTCTATAGATCTTGACATTTTGATAATGCATTAAGCACTTGGAAAATCAAGTTATGTCAGTTGTAAAAATTTACCCTTCAACATTACCACAGTTACCCTTAACATATTTTTAAACTTTAAAAATGAGATAATACATTTATATTACCATTAGTTTAAGTATTAAACCCAAGGTCAACTCCCTAAACTGATTTTTCAGAATCCAACATTTATGTAAGCTCTAAGCCAAAGTACATTTTATGGGAATATTTGACATAAACAAAAGTGAAAATATAATTTTTGTATTACTTTGAATATTTACGTATTTCCCTAAGGAAATTGTTTTTTAATTGAATGTGCTCCCCCAGGTTCTCAGTAAACATTATTTATTATAAAGTATTCACAATCTTCCAAAATCTAAACAACTCTGAAACCCAAAACATATCTGTCTATCAGGATCACATAAGACATTGTGGACCCATATTAAAATATAATAGTAAACTTATACAGCAAATAGACTTTATATGTTGCATTAGTTAATTTATTGTATAGTTCTATAACAAATAACTGTTTAAATTAAGTAGTTTAAAAACAAGAACTTTATCTCTGTCCACATAACATTGCAAAGCTGCTGTACTTCAGCAAGCTTACCATTCTATCATAGCCCGCTTCCGGAGTCCAGGTTGCTGGCAGTGGATTGCTCAATGCCCAGGTCTCTTTGTTACCAACTAGTGCGATGGAATAGAATATGTGAAGTAGGAATACTACTCTAAAGCTTTATCCTGGAAATAAAGCTCATCAACTTTTTGTCTTCTACGGATGAAAACTAACTACATGGCCACCCTAAGGAAATGGGGATATAGTCTATGATTGGACTGGCTATTTTCAGAGACAAGTCTCTATTATGAAATATTGAAAAAAGACTAGACAAATCCATGACGACAGAAATTAAGTTAATGTTTGTCAAGATCTTGACTGAAAAGGGGCTGGGAATATCAGGAGTGACATACAATGGGTAAGGCCTTACAATTGGTTATATCGATTTATTGAGGTCAGGAAAATGTCCTAGAATTATGCTAAAAATCACTAAGTAGTTTACTTTAAAAAAGATGGACTTTATGATATGTGAATTATATTTTAATAAAGTGTTATTTTTTAAATGCTCTTTGTAAGTTCATTGAAGAAAATTTATATTTATTTCCTATAGTACAGATTAGAACATAAAATTTTCTTTTGCATATAACAAATGATAAACATTTTAAATTAATGAATAAAATATCTCCAGGGGAGAAAAATTATTGATTTTTAATATGGCTTTTGTATATACTTTTCAGCATACATTAGAATCTTTATGCTTGTTTACATCCCTGAATATTTCTTTTTACTTGTCCAGAGTTATCAACATTATCGCTGTGATGATCTTACTATCATAGTTCCAAAGTTTGAGTTTTACAAGCTTTCATAAAGTTTGCTAAACTCTCCATATGAATTATGTAATTCATTCTTGAGAAGCTTTATTGGACATAGATTGCCGCCTTATATGAACGTTTTAGATCAGCAAACTGGTTTTAAAGAGCCTTGGATTTTTAAACAAGTCACCAAAGGTCAGCCAGAGAGTTATTTGAGGAACCAGTACTCAAAGGTGTATTTGATACCACAACACGAGTTCTAAAAGCTCTTCCTGTATTGCCTACAAAGTAAGCAAAATAGCATAGAACCTGTGAAACACAGACACACATAGGCATCTGTGTAGTCCGCAACTGTGTAGTCCTTTGCAATATATAATTTTAAAGTTTATCTTTTAATTTAAATGCATTTTTATTCTTCAGAAACATAATATTAGCCATCTTGCTAAGTTATCTTTTGCCCATTTATGTAATATACTTTCAGAAACTGTTATTAGTTTAAAAAAAAAGAAAAAGAAAAAAACACTGTTACTTTTATAAATACTGGATTGCTTAAATAGCAGGTCTCCAACATTTTAGCCAATTTGAACCTATCAGTCCAATATAAGTTAAAATCATAAACAAGTGTCTCTGAGTTATTGAAATAAATAATGATTATTCTTTCTGGTTTTAATCAGCAGTGTCTGTGACAGCATTACAAACACAAGTTCCAATTCAGTCAAGAGTCATCATTAGATATGTTGTAGGCAGCAAAAAGGAGAAAAAACAACTAAAGATTGCTAATAACAGTTTTCAGAAGACTTCTCTAATTCATTTTGGTCAGACAAGAGGAGAACTGTACACTGGGTTTTGTCTTATTTTAGAAACAATGTATTATAGAAAGCATAGTTTTAGGACAAAAGTCAAGAAGTAAGTGATTTCCCATGAATAACCAGTCAATTTTGCAAAGTTGTTTTGTTTTGTTTTGTTTTTAATTTCATTTTTATTGTTTATGTTGTTACAGTTATCCCTGCTTTTTCTCCCTTACCCCCCCCACCACCACCCAACCTCTAAATTCTTTTGGAATATGGAATAATTTTCTTCTCCAATGTAATATCCAGTAAAGAATTATTTCTAAAATATGTAATACATACATATGATTCCCAGAAATAGTAGTTTGGTGATTTTCTTGGCAGTCAAGGAAGAAAGGCAGTATTATCTCATCAATTCAAAAGAATTTTGCTAAAATATAGTCAAATTACCACAAATCAGGCAACTTGGACAGCTGCCATGACTCAAATTTAAAATATAAAACCAGATTTACTACCTATGTAACCCAATTGCTGCAATATCAACTGTGTTTAACTAAGTATTTTTGCCTTTGTTTTATTGTTTAATCCTATTTTTATGTTATTGCAATGTAGCTATTGGCATACCTGCACAAACTTGGTGAGATACCTTTCTGATTATTCCATAAATTAAACTCCTCAAACAGAAAGTATAGAATTGTTAGATCAAATAACATGAAATACTTTAAGACTTTTAGGAAAAATTGTTAAGTTGTAAAAATTTAATGTCATTCCTCATTTTGTTCCTCAGTGTATGAGAATTTGTGTTCTATCACAATATTGCTGAAATTGGTTGTTAATGTTAGCCACTTTGATAAATGCCAGATATATTTTATTATTCTTTTCATAGCTATTCATTTGAAATTACAGGGCTGCAACCTTTGTTTGTATTTATTAAACTTCTATATTTTGTGTGTGTGTATGTGTTTGAATTACTTCTACAATTTCGCTAATAGGTTGATATTTTAATGTTTCTTTCTTGTGTTTTGTTTTGTTTTGTTTTGTTTTGCTTTGTTTTGCACCAGGCTATAGGAGGAGGATATATACTTTTGGTGTTAGTTGTCAGTTCAAATCCCAACTCTGTTAAATAATTAGTATCTTTGAACATGAACTCATGGCACTGGAACTTCAATATCACATCAGATAATAAGATTGGTATGGGGAAAATAAGGACACTAATAAAAATAAGAGGTACAACCTGCAGTTGTAAAATAAATAAGTCATGAGGACCAAATGTGCAGCACAGAGAAAATAGTCAATAATGTTGGAATAATTTTGGGTGGTGACAGAATTTTACTAGATTTATTTTGGTGATCAACATCAATAAGTATACAAATGCTCATTATGAATTTATTCTTGTGCGATGTAAAAAGGTGGTCTAGTTTCATTTTTCTGCATGTACCTGTCCAATTTACCCAGCACCATTTATTGACTGAACTATCTTTAGCCCATTGTGTGTGCTTGCTTCCTCTGTCAAATATTAATTGATTATAAAGGGGTGGGTTTATTTCTGGGCTCTCTGTTCTGTTCCATTGATCTATGTGTCTGTTTCTATGCCAGTACCAGGCTGTTTTGATTACTATGGGCTTGTAGCACAGTTTGGCATTAGGCAGCGTGATTCCTCCCACTTTGGTCTTCTTTCTCAGGATCGTTGTTGCTATGCAGGGTCTTTTGTGGTTCCATCTACATTTTTGAAATATTTGTTCTAGTTCTGTGAAATATGTCACTGGAATCTTGAAAGGAATTAAGTTGAAGCTATAGATTACTTTGGGATGTGTGGACATTTTAATGATGTTAATTCTTCCTATACCTGAACACAGTATGTGCTTCCACTTATTTGTATCTTTTTCTATTTCTTTCCACAGTGTCTTACAATTTTTTGAGTAAAGGTCTTTACATCCTTGGTTAGGTTTATTCCTAGGCTTTTTATTTTTTTTGTTGCAATTGTGAATGGGATTTTTTTCTTATTTGCCTTTCTCTTAGTTTGTTATTGGCATATAAAAATGCAACTTATTTCTGGATATTAATTTTGTATCCTGCTACTTTGCTGAATTCATTTATCAGTTCTATCTCCCCAGGCAAGGGAAATAAGAGAAAAAAAATAAACAAATGGGACTACATCAAACAAAAAGTTGTTGCATAGCAAAGAAAATCATCAGCAAAATAAAAAGTCAACTCACAGAATGGGAGAATATATTCACCAATACATCTGATAAGGGGTTAATATCCGAAAACAATCCAATTAAAAAATGGGCAAAGGACCTGAATGGACGCTTCTCCAAAGACGGCATACAGATGGTCAATAGGCATATGAAAAGGTGTTCAACATCACTAATCATCAGAGAAATGCAAATTAAAATCACAATGAAATATCACCTCACACCTGTCAGAATGGTTATCATCAGTAAATCAACAAACAGTCATCTCTGGCGAGGATGTGGAGAAAGGAGAACCCTTTTCCATTCTTGGAAATACAGATTGGTGCAGCCACTGTGAAAAGCAGAATGGAGATACCTCAAAAAATTAAAAATGGATCTGCCTTTTGACCCAGTGATCCCACTCCTGGGAATATATCCAAAGAAACCCAAAACACTAATTCAAAAGAATGTGAGCACCCCTATGTCCATTGCAGTGTTATTTACAATCACCTCAAGAGAGGGAAGCAGCCCAAGTGTCCATCAGTAGATGAGTGAACAAAACAACTATGGGATATTTTTACAATGGAATACTACTCAGCTGTAAAAGAGAAGAAAATGTTACCCTTTGCCACAGCATGGATGAGCTTAGGGAACATTATGCTAAATGAAGTAAGTCAGTCAGAGAAAGACGAATACCATATGATCTCACTCATATGTGGGAGCTAATGAACAGACTGAACTAACAAGCAAAATAGAGACAAACTCACAGAGAGCAGGATGAGAGCTCTTGGCTGGGGGGTGTTCAGGGGCTGGAAGGAATTGAGCCAAAAGGAAAAAGGACTCAGGAACATGGACAACAGGGTGGTAATCATGGGGGATGGGTATAAGGGTGGTAAGTGGTAATGGGAAAATACAATTGAAAACAGAACCATCTGCAAAGAAAAAAAAGGAATATAAATACTGTATACCTGAAACTAATATAATATTGCATGCAAAGTATACTTTAATAAAAATAATAAAAAATAATGAAAACATTATATCCAGGTGGTTATAAATGCCTCCTAAAGTTTATAAGCAAACAGTTCAGACATGCAAATTCATTTGCCTTAATAAACAAGAACTCTTATTTATCTCTTTATTTATGTTTAGCACTGGGAGATGAGAAGTGCTCTGCAATAGATCAAGATAAAAAGAAAATAAGAATGGAGGGTTTTAAATGACTCTTCTCACCCACAAATCCCCTTAGACTGATGTGAAGCATCTAAAGAGAGATAAATGAGAGTCAATTATGACAGAACAGTTCCAGAGGCTCTTTGAGTGACTGGGCATAAGCAGGATTGCTCTGAGGCATTAGTGATGTGTAGCTAAGAATGTGAGGCAAAGTCTTTTCTGTGACTTTGATCAGAACACAGCACTTCTCTGGGCTCAAATGGTGTCTGGGATCAATCAGAAATTCCAACCATTGAGTAAATATTAAACTCTCATAATGGGTTGTAGCAATTTAAAAATTTATTCAACCTGTTGTAAGAAGTAGATAGGGATAAAGAGCTATGAAATGATGGCTGCAGTTTACAGCTTTGACCTATGGAGATTCTCTATAATAACCATAGAAGAAGGCAGAGACCCGTTCTTACTATGGAGGAGCTATTGAGCCAACAGAAATGCAGGTTACAAAGATTTTTTAAAAGAAATTCTGCACTCAAAATTACTTATCTTTTCCTTTATATTCTGTTATACTCCCTGCCTTCGAAGCTAAGAGAAATATTTGGTTATACAACTTTCTTTCAATGTATCTGTAGCTTTATTCATATATGTTATATATTTGATTCATCTAGGATTTAATTCATTATAAGGAGGAAAAAAAACTAAACTACAGCTGAAAAAAACAGGTGGAAGATGAATTCAGAAAGAACTCTCCAAGAATGATCTTTACTTGGTTAGGACATCTAATGTCAGCAGGAAATGAATCAACATAAAAAGGGACCAAGCAGATATGTCAGTGTCTAGGTGCTTGGTGATACCTTGGAGAGACAGGTGAGAGTCATATCAAAAGATTAGCCACAATAGCTTCCTATTTCTTATCCTGGGAATGTTCGTTTTAACGAAGACAACAGGCTCTACTCATCTAGTCAGTGAAACCACATCTATAATTAACGTATCAAACAGAAGGGTTATTAAGGAAGTAGTTAGTACAAGTTGATATTTTTCTGTCAAGCCCTTTCCTCTCATAGTGTTTCCCATCTCACTTAATGAATATCTGTGACTCTTTTTTTTTTCATTTTCTACATTCAATCCATCAGCAAATATTGTTGGTTCTATCTTCAAGCTATAACAAAACTTGACTTCTCGCCACTTCGGTGCTACCCTAAGCTTCTATAATAGCCTTTAATTCTGTCTCTCTCCTAGGCCTTTACCCTCTTCCATTCTACTCAGCACAAGTGATTGGAGTGAGCATTGCAAAGTGTCAGCCACATCAGTGTACTCCCCTGCTCTAGTCCTCTAATGACTTCCTGCCTCACTCAGGATGAAATCTAAATTCTCTAAACCACCTTGGATTCCTTCTAGGAGCTGGCCCACAGCTGCCTCTGGGTCTCTATCTTTGATTCTTGTACCAAGATGCTGGACAAATTTTATCTTTTCAATGAACCAACTCATCTCTTTATATGCTATTTAATTTTTTTTTATTGTTGTTCAATTACAGTTGTCTCCACTTTCCTCCCACCACTCTCCCCCACACACAAACCCCACTTCCCACCCTCAGTCCTAATCCCCTTTGGCTTTGCCCATGGATCCTTTATGCATGTTCCTTGACAACTGTTCACCTTCTTTCCCCCCATTAACCCTCTCCCTCCTCCCTCTGGTTACTGTCAGTTTGCTCTTTATTTCAGTGTCTCTGGTTATATTTTGCTTGTTTGTTTATTTTGTTGATTAGGTTCCACTTATAGCTGAGATCATATGGTATCTGTCTTTCACTGCCTGGCTTATTTCACTTAGCACAATGCTCTCCAGTTCCACCCATGCTGTCATGAAGGGCAGAAGTCTGTGCTATTTAAAATTGAATGTCCTTCTTTAGAGCACAGACTTACCGCTCCTCCCACCTGCTTCGTTTTATTTCATAATGACTCTGTTTAAGTCATTTCTTCCTGAATCATGTCTGATTCTACTTAAATAAAAATTCTAAGAATTTTTTTTTCTGTTTCATTCTATACTGTATTATCAATGCCTAGAACAATACTTGGCATTAAATTGAGTTCAATTTGTAGTTATCAAATGAAAAATATTAATAACAGCTTATACTTTCATAGCTCTTAATATGTTATAAACCTTATGTGAAGTACTGTATAAGTACTTCACATAAACCTTATGTGAAGTACTGTATAAGTACAGTACTAAAAATAGCTAATTTAAAATTAATGAATACTTTGAACCAGTGAAACAATTGATAAATATTTTATACACTTTAAGATTTAAGAAAATTGTAAGAACTTAGTATCTAAACTTATATATTATCCTTCATGTTATAAATATAAATAAGATCTTGTTTCATACGTGTGCAAACGTACCATTTTAATCTTTAGTCCAGATACAAGTACTTTGTTATAAATATTTACTATGGGAAATTTTTTTTCAATATAAAAATATATTTTAAAGTAAACGAAAGGAATGTGTAATATTATAACACCTTTCATTCCACTTTGATAGCAAAGATAAACATTACAGATCTCGTTCTTGTTACATGTTCATCCTGATCCCTTCCGGAGGCACATGTAAATTAAGCAGTCACTGCCTATACCAGTAATAGTCACCAAGGTAGAGAGAAGAGACCATTAGAGGATATACTCTATCTTAAAGCTCATGGCAGAACAGGTCACAGACCATTGCTTTCACATGTCATTGTCAGAGTAATGTGGCCTCATCTGACCATAGGCAGGTCGGGAAGTAGCATTCTGTCATATTCCCAGGGGAAGAAGGGGCAGACTATTGAGGTAAATGCTAATGCTTACTGTATTTTCAAATCAAGTAAAATACTTTAACCTATTTAGGATATCATAGTAGATGAATTCAGGCATTTTTATATAAACTTCACTTTCTGATTAGCATCATGTATGGTGATATAAGTTTTTATCACATATATTACTACATTTATATATTTTTATTTTATTTATTTATTCTTATGGGGGGAGAGGGAGGGAGAAAAAAAGGGAGAGAAACATCGATTTGTGAGAGAAACTTTCATCAATTACCTCTCACACACAACCCAACTTGGGACAGTCTGTAACTCAGGATGTGCCTTAAATGGGGACAGAACTGGTGGCTTGTCACTCTGTGAGACCCAACCAACTGAGCTGGTCAAGGTTATTTTACTACATCTATTAAACATATTGATTGTTTCTAAATGAGAGTGGGGAGTAAAAAAAAAAAAGAACAAAAACCCCATCACATCAATATTGTAACATATTTTAAAGTGTATGCTTTACTTTTTAAAAGGAAATAAGTAGTAAATTCAAAGACTAAGGATTTGTTTAAAACAAGCTGTTATATATTAGCTAGATAAATGATAGATTTGAAATATTACATATATTATATTAAAAGGTACACACAAAAGGTCGTCCAATTTTGTCATATTTATTGAATCCTAGTATCATATTTTACAATTTAATTGACAGAGGTTAAAAAGTAACCACTCTTAATAAATTACTTTTGCATGAACATTTAAAAATATTATATTTTATTTCAAGTTTTATATAATGTACAAATAAGAATTATGTTTCCTTTTGGAGATGCATTTCTGGAGTTATAATTCTATTATTATGAGAAAGGCAACAGAAGCTGTCATGTTTCTTTTTTAATAGAAAGCTTCCTGTTATTTGCAGTTGAAATTGTATTTTAAAAAGTTTAATTTTAGACCTATTTAGATTTACTCTGTTAGAGTACAGGCTATTTATTTCTTCTCCAATTGTCCATTTAAATTATAAATTCTATCATGTTGATTAATTAGCTACCTGAGGAGAAAATATGTGGCATCTGATAAGAGCCTATTTTAAAAAATCATTGGTCAATAACTTAAAATTATACACAGGGGCATTTTTTTAGTCACTCTTTCATTTTTTTTTAATGGATGAGAGAATCTCTTGAAGAATATTTCAAAACAATCATTCATGAAAACTAATTTGGGAAGACATGATATACATTTATATGTATTTATCATAATTATTTCTGCTTCTTTTAGATAATTTTTTTTTTACTTTGCTTTGTTTTTAAAAAGTATGCTATATTGAGTATTGGTGAATTTCTGATCCAACAACACTTATTTGTATAAAAAATATTACTCAATGAGTGTTCATTCATTCATCATTTTAATGTTTATTCTAGCAGGCTTTCGGAAAATGAAACAAATAGGACTTGATTCATGAAATACCAAAGGCAGTGAATGAAGAAATAAATGGTCAATAATTTACAATAAAACTGTATGTCATGTTAAAAAGAGAAACACAAAGTAAGAAAAAGGTGAATGTGAGATATTGGGACAGACTCAGCATCGGACTTAGATGAGTGAGGATGAGGGGATGCCAGTGAAGAAACTGGTGAAATGAGAATTAAATAGCTGTAAGAAAACATTACAGGAAAAGCAAGTAGTATGTACAAATTAATGAAGTCACGAGAAAGCATTGTTATTTTAGTTTCTTATCTAAAGAGTTGAACCATTTAAGAAGAGGTGTTACTATAAATGGTTAACTAATTATTAATAAGGAAGAAAGCAAAGGATTTTGGACATTGTTGAGCTTAGTAGGCAAGGAAGACTGTTTGCTTAGCCAGGAAGCTCTAGTTTCACATACTCCAGGGGACCACAGCATTGCCCTGTGAAGGGTTAATACCCTTTCCTTTCTGCACTCCAGTACCAGATTGTTGGGGGAGCTGAGGGAGGTAAGCGTATGTACAATAGAAATCAAAATGGCACAGCAGGGAGGTAGGTGCTTGACCTTAGAGGACTATCAGTCTAACCTGGGAAGGAGAGCAATTGTCCGGGGGGTGGTCACATCAGAAACCTACAAAAGCTTATAAAGTTGACTGGTTATTCTGAAAAACTCCTGGTGCATCCCCAACCCAGCTTAAAATAATCCTGGGAACAAAGAAGAGTTCTCTCTCTCTCTCTCTCTCTCTGCCCCCTGCTTGCCCTGTGTGCTCATGTTCCCTCTCCATAGCCATGTCCCTAGCACTCATGTGGCTCTACAGTTAGCAACAGAGCAGAGTGGAGAATCCATTCCTGGGAAACCCTTTTGTTACGTGAATGTTGGTTAACTTCGGTGGTATCTGTTTAGCTCAGGATGATTCTGAGGGACGATACCTCTGGGAAACACAGGTATTTCTCCAATAGTTGGGAGTGTACTGTGCATCCGTGGCTCCTGACTCATTTGAGAAAACCAGAGGTATTTAGTAAATGTAAGCTAAAATGTTCACATTTCCTTTTTACTAGAAATTTGAAGTGGAAAAATATAGGTCAGCCTCTGAGATCTTTTATTCACATAAATTCAAAAAGAAAAGCAATTCCTATTGTGAAACAAAACAGAATGGAAAGCAAAGAAAGACAAATGGGGATGAGAGTTCTGAAGATTTGGGGGTGCTTAGTCACTACAGGCCCACAGCATAGTGGGTCACTTTACTCAAGATGATTCATCTAAATGTAACCGACAACTTGTAACAGAGCACATGAAATGGAAAATTTTCAAAAAACAGAAGAAAGAAAAGGGAAAGAAAACTGTGGAAAATTTTAAGACTTGTATTGAAACTAAGGAAAAATCTTATTTTACCCATAAAATGTATATTCAGGTCTGGAAAAAGCATTATTCATTATTTTCAATTACATCTACAAATTAATACTGAGTTAAGCACTCTGTATTCAGCCACCATGAAAGATTTATGATTTTTCCCAAGTTAATTTTATTTAATTCAAAGAGCTGACCTCTCTTAATTTATTTCCTGCATTTCATATCTTGAAACATTAATTTAAAAAGTTAAATCACATTTAAACTATTGAGAGATAAAATAAATTACATGTGTAAGACAGAGTAGAGGAAAAAAAAATGTAACAACCAAAAAAGTAGCTTTCTCAACAATGCCCAATAACAGAGTTTAGAAAGGAATCCACTGGTTTTAAAAAGATGTATAGAAAAAATGATGTATCACATTAGGCCTACATATGTCTTCAGAATTTTTAAAGTTTAATACAACACATGCAATTATGAAATAAAGAGTAACTATCTTTGTGATGTCTATGTTAAGTATCTTTAAAGTGAAACACAACTAGATATAAACAGAAGGAAACAAAAAACACAATTCAAAACAATAATGGAAAATAATGACTACCTTCCTGGAGTGAAACAATTTCTGTTCAAAAATGCTTATGTCACAATTTTAATATATTTCAATACCTTACGAGGTCAGTTTTCCCAGTGGCATCCTTTATGTATGTCATTCTTTTGCAGAATAAAACAATAGCATTCCATTTTCTTTTAACTGGGATTTATGACTAACAATTTCTCAGTATAATATTCTTTCTACAAAATAACACATTAACCCATGGTGTTCAGGCTATCAATTTCTCTGAGGTTAGAAACCACAGGTCATTTGGATTTTGGTTTCCTATTTTAGAGGGTGGAATTTTGAGTTTCACCTTTGGCCACAGTAGAATTCTTCCCACTTTTCAAATACTCTGCACCCCCTTCCCTGCCAGACCTCCCCATGGGGATCTCCCCTGGCTTGTTTTTAGCACAAACCTCACTTTCTGTCCATCAGGGACATATTACTGACCCAGAGGTTTGTTCATTAGTTCTTTCTCTTTCTCCTTTTGATTTTTTTACTCAGTTTCTGGATCCCTCCATTTACTTGGCTATCATTAGTGAATGATGATAAATCTTAGCCTTGGATTTGAAGCATTAAATAATGTGGGTATATTATTTTATATCCAGATGTTATAACACTATATTAAGTTCTATAAAAATAATTATTTTTGTATATACTTTCATTTTAATATAACATTAGATATGTCCTCTGTATTTTAGCAAAACCAAAAAAAAAAGTACAAGCCTATAGTTGTTTCTAATGGATTATATTGTTTTCAATTATAAAGTATTGATATTATTTCTAGAAAAATATTAAAAGTATAAAGCATATAATAAATATTTTCCTAATCCATGTATAGATAAATACCATCAATCTTTTGGTGTTTATATTCTGATAAAATGACTTATTTTTTTAGGTTTCAAATATACCATAAAGTATTATTTTTGAAAGGAAGAAATATGACAGCCATGGTTCATATTTAAATCAGAAAGAGAAAATACTAGAAGTGTCACTGTATATTTATTTCCCAGGGTGTATTTTGGGGACTAATGAGACAAGGATTGAAGACATTATCAAGAAAACATCTTTGATTTTGAAAAAGTTAAGTATTACTATTATAAAATATCACCTCAGAGAACAATAAGAAATGAAAAAGCTCATGATGATGTATCTCTAAAGTGAGGAAGAACATCAAGAAACACAATAAAAAACCCACAAAATTGTATAACCCAAAGAATGAAGCCCAATGTAAACTATAAACTTTAGTAAATAATAATGTACTGATGTGGGCTTATCAATTTTAATACAGGTACTACACCAATCCATGATATTAATAATAGGGGAAACTGAGGTAGAGAGGGAGTATATGGGGACTTTCTGCACTTTCTACTCATGTTTTTTCTGTAAACCTTAAGCTGCTATAAAAAACAAAATCCATTACTTTTTTAAATAAAAAGAAATTAAACACTGTTTAGGTATATTTCTAAAATGGATTCTCTGTAAACATTAATCTGTTTTAAAAAAGAATGTTTTACAACTCAGTTATTTATTTTAACCTTATGTTGGCTAGTTCAGTCAACATCTTGCCTAACAAAGCATGATTTGAATGTAACGATAGTCCTGAGAGCATTCATAAATATTTGGAAGTCTATCTGTAAACTTTATCCTTTAAAATTCTTGTACTACACTGCATTCCCTTCAGAATGTTGAAGAAACTTTTATATTCTTATTTCTGTTGAGAAATATGAATGGTAATTGTTCATGAGTTTTTTTAGAATTTAGAAGTTCAATAACTACACTAATCTTTCTATAAATAATTTTATACCTCCTGCCCACATTTTAGTATCAAATAGAATTAAAGTTTTCTTCTATTTTAGCAATATTTTTTGCTATTTGATTATCAGATTTTTATCATTCATTTATTGGGATCTTTTATTTCATAACACCCATTGTTTATATGCTGGATCTCCATGACTCTTTTACTGATATAATTTCCATTTCAATTATGATAATATCACATTTTTTTCTAGCACCTAGAGAAAAATTTTGTTTCCTAGAGTAGTTCTAGGCTGACAACACACTTGAGAGAGTGGTGCAGAGATTGCACATATGTTCCCAGCTTCCCGAAGTATTAACATCACTCACCAGAATGATCCATTTGTTTGTTTTTCCAACAATGAGCCCATATCAATACACCGCAATCGCCCAAAGTTCATAGTTTGCCTCAGGGATCGCTCTTGGTACTTTTCGGTCTATGGGTTTGAACAACGAATATCTACATATATTCATCATTGCCATATCATATAGAGCAGTAACCTGTCCTTAAAATTACCTGTGCTCTGCTTATTTCTCTCTCCTTCCCCCACCCCTGGCAACCACTGAATCATTCTATTGTCTCCATAGTTTTACCTTTTATAGAAGGTCATATAGTTTAATTTGTATATGATTAGCTTCTTTCACTTAGCAATATGTATTTAAGTTTTCTCCATATCTTTTCATGGTTAGATAGCTCATTAATTTTTAGTGCTAAATAATATTCCATTGATTGCAGTTATTACAGTTTATTTATCCATTCACTTACCAAAGTTTCAGCAATTATGAGTAAAGCTACTATAAAAATCCATTTGCAGGATTCTGTGTAGACTCAAGTTTTAACCTTCTCTGGGTGAATACCAAGGAGCACAGAGTTCTGGATTGTATGGCAAGGTTGTATTTGGTTTTGTAAGAAACTGTCAAACTGAATTCCAAAAATAATATGAACTCTATGAAAAAACTTGCTGAGAATTGAAAAGAAAATACTTTCTATATCATCATATGAGGTCAACATTACCCTGGTGCCAACCCTCCAACAATATTATATATAAACAAAACTATAGACAAATATATCTTATAAAAATATAGGCAAAATTATTAATGTAATTGATATTATCAAACCTAATCCAACAGTAAATAAAAATGAAACAATTATAACCAAGTATGATTTTATATGAATGCAAATAAACCTATGTAATTCAACATATTAATAATATATATTTTAAATAATAAACTTTAAAAAATTAAGAAAGAAAACCCTTATGATTATTTTAACACACAGAAAACACATTTGACAAATAAAATCATCAAGCAGTAATAATAAAATTCAAGCAAAATAAAAATGAAAAGAAATATTATCAACTGCATGCAAAATCTATAACAAACCTATACTTATACACTACTGATCAGGATGTAAATAAGTAAAACCACATTGGAAATTAATATGGCAGTTTCTTAAAAATTTAAGTGTCTATTTATTATATACACCTTTCAAGGGACTACTATTAACAATACAAAGGGAAAGAATATCAATACATGCTATAATATGGATTGATTTCAGAGTCATTATGTTGAATGATAGAAGCTGGGCAAAAAATAGTACATGTTGTAAGTTTCTAACTATATAAAATTTAAGAAATACTAGGTATATGGTTGGGAAAGATTACAAAACCTGTACTAGAAAATAATTGGACATGGTAGTTATGTTTATTATTTTATTATTTTTTAATATTTTTGTTCAATTATAGTTGTCCTACCTTCTTGACCATTGTTCTCCCCTGCCCCCCCTCCTACAGTCAATCCTCACCCCACTGCCCGTGCCCATGCATCCTCTAGTCATGTCCCTTGACTTGCCCCTTCCCCTTCTTTCCCTGGTTATCCTCCTCCCTCATCCCCTCTGGTCACTGTCAGTTTGTTCTCTATTTCCATGTCTCTGGTTCTGTTTTGCTCTCTTGTTTGTTTTGTTGGTTAGGTTGCACTTATAGGTAAGATCATATGGTATTTGTCTTTCACTACCTGGCTTATTTCACTTAGCATAATGCTCTCCCATTCAATCCATGCTGTTGTGAAGGGTAAGAATAGTTATGTTCATTTTTTATTGTGGTTTTAATTTCACAGATACATATCTATATCTGAAGTCATCAAACTGCATACTTAAAATATATGGACTTTTTGTTAATTGTATTTCAATAAATATTATAAATATGTAAACACTAAAAATGCATCTGTACTGTTGGTATGCAATATTAAGCTTTTAAATGCTGTTTTTAGAAATAATATCTGATATCTGAAAATGTTGGATGTTTTATGATAAAATGTTATTTTGCCAGTTATTTGTAAGAAATATTTATCTTATCATTTTAGAGTTTCTGTTTTCTATTGAAGACCAGTGAATGGTCAAAAGATCTCTATTTATAAAATGCAAATATATCTCAGAGAGATATATAAAACATATGGCTCACTTATTCTTTAAAAATTGGATTAACAAATATCTCTTTTTTACCAAGCTGAGAAAAAAAAATAAAGGCTTATTTCAATTGAACACTATGGCCAATTATGTGGAAAGAACATGGTTTAGAAAGCAATTAAAGTAGAAAGAACAATAGTTTAAAAGGGTAACAGAAACAGTTATGATTATAATAGTAAAGACGGGTGGAAAAAAAGAACTAAACTCAAAATGCATACACTAACACGATAATACACAGCCTCATTAAAAAAATACACAGAATCAGACAGACACACAATGCCTCACCAATATATGCAAATAAGAAAATAATAGAAAGATATTTGAGTCCTGCTTTGATGCTCACTAGGATTCTAGAGCTAAATATTTTTAAAGCCACGTTTTGTTATCACAACAGCAAGCATATGGATTATAACTGTAATTATTTTCCCTGTCAGCCACAAATATTTTCCCTGCTCTATGTCTACATTGTTTGGCAAACAGCAAGTTTGCATTTGACTTAAATTTAAGGAGATCTAACATCTAATCACTGGACAGAGAAAAAGGTTATATTTTAAACTTTTAAAATTTTCTGATTTTTCTCTATATAACATTGCTGTTATATTTATTTTCAATTTTAGAGAGAAGTAATTTAAACAATCAGTGCTAAAGCAAGAAAATACTTAAAGTTTACTTTATGGGTTGTTTTTTTAAAACATAACATATATATTTTACTAAAATATAATATAATTGTGACTATATCTAGAAACTGTAACTTTCTTCCGTACCTATAGACTTCCTTGAATTCATTTTGTTTCCCATTTTATCTTTCTTAGAATTAATATACAGAGTTTTCTAGCTTATGTTCATGCCACTTCAAATCAGAAATTTTTTTACAT
Organism: Mormoops blainvillei; assembly: GCA_004026545.1. Taxonomy (NCBI): domain Eukaryota; kingdom Metazoa; phylum Chordata; class Mammalia; order Chiroptera; family Mormoopidae; genus Mormoops; species Mormoops blainvillei. The sequence continues at coordinate 33,049 of PVJD01008052.1, read as the reverse complement.
TATGTATTTACCAATCTGTACTTTAAATAATGTTTGAAATAGTAAGTGGAAAATTTGTACAAATGACTTACTTGGGACACTTCTTAAATTGTTATATTTAAAGGTTTCCTATGGAATGAAGAGCTTGCAGCACTGTTTCCTGGCTTGCAAGTACTCTCCCATTCTATTAATATTAAAAATGTTGCAATTTTAAACTTAAATCCAGTGCCATTTCCTCTTAGCATTATTTTTGCATCAAGCCCAGATTTAAAAAATATATATATTGCTTCTTTGTTTTTTTGTCCTTATCCCAATTATTTTCATATTACAAAGATATGTATCTCTGACCCATTAAGTCAAAAGTTCCTCCAAAGCACAGTCTCTTGACATGGTGTTTAGGTTACATGATCAAGAAAATTTTGATGAAAGAATCTGTGAATGTATAAATGAATGGGTAACTTAAGTTTCCTCAAGCATTTACCTCGACAGTAATTTTTTTTTCTAAAGGATGTACCAATGTTGTTGACATAAGTTAAATTTTACCTGAAACAGTTATTATGAATAGCTACATACCAAATATAAAGCAGTTTTACAAAATTAATGGCAGAAAGAATACTAATGTTCTGCTAGCAAATTTTTCCTCAATAAGGTTGAGAGGCGATAGCCTAAATTGCTTTAGATATGAGTCTATACTCATGTTTATTTAAATGTGTTAGAATATAATCTTTAGATTCAGAAATTCTTATTGTGAATATAACCAATAAACCAATGGATAGAGTTTTGTTTTCTTCCCTATCCCAATTGAAGAATGTATACATGTATGCATTCATGTGTGTATGCATATTTATATATGTATGTATAACTGCATATATCACTGCATACACAATGACTTTTATACTATTATATACTATAGATTATATATTATATTATATACTAGATATGCTACATAATATATTGATAAAATATAGCAAGATATAAAAGAAATATATGTTATATTAGATATTATATGTAATATATTATAAAATTATATATTATACTGTATATTATATTTTATTACAGTGGTGAGAATGTGCACCTTTGTCTTGTACCTGATCTTAAAGGGGCAACTGTTAAACTTTCACCATTGAGTATAATGTTAGCTGTGGGCTTTTTACATATGATGTTAATCACATTCAGGTATATTCCTTCTCTACCCAATTTGTTAAGTGTTTATCATGAAAACATTTAAATTCATCAAGTGTTTTTCTTCACCTATTGAGATGGTCATATGATTTTTATCTTTCACCCTATTAGTGTGGTATATCACATGTACTGATTTGTGTATATTAAACAATCCTTTGGTCCCAAGGATAAATGCCACTCGATCATGGTATATAATTCTTTTAATGGTCTGTCGAATTTGGTTTGCTGATATTTTGTTGAGAAATTTTTACATTTCTATTCATTAGGAATATTGGGCTATAATTTTCTTTTCTTGTTGTATCCTTACCCGGCTTTGGTATCAGGGTAATGCTGGACTAGTAAAATAAGTCTAGAAGTGTCGCCCCTCTTCAAGTTTTTAGAAGATGTTATGAAGATTGACCTTACTTCTTTAAATGTTTGGTAGAATCCACCACAGAAACCACCTGGTTTTGAGCTTTTCTTTGTTAGGAGAGTTTAAATTACTGATTCGATCTACTTACTTGTTACTGAACCATTAAAATATTCTATTTCTTTTTGATTCCTTAGTATCTTAGAAAACATTTAATTAGCAAATAATTCTGCTATTTTTTTTTTCTGGTCTGGGTTTACTAGATATCAATGTATTGAGTCATATATCTGCAGACATTTAAAAGTTTTACTGATGAATGGCATCTTTCAGGGGTGCCCAACCTTTTGGTATCTCTGGCCCACACTGGAAGAAGAAGAGTTGTTTTGGGTCACACATTAAATACATAAACACTAACAAAAACTGATGAGCAAAGAAAAAGGTTTTAAGTAAATTTACAATTCTTTTTGGGTCACAGTCATAGCCATCCTGGACTGCATGCAGCCAACGGGCAATGGGTTGGACACCCCTGTATCTAGATGGTAGCTTTCACATGTTGACCAATGGCAAGCTTTCTTCTGAAGTGATGGGGATGACTACGATGTATAGCAAAGCATTTGGGGCTGGATCACATAGCCATGAAATTGTAAGGCATTAAAGCAAAATCAGCAAAACCACTTGAATTGTATGCTCTCTACTGACACAATGTCATTTATCCTGTATTCTATTGATCGAACCAGCTAATGCCAGCCTTGATGCAAAGGGTGGGAAAATAGATACTTCTTGATGAGAAGAAATGCAAAGTCTTCTTTTTTGAAATATATTATATTTTACTTCCATATTTTTACAATTCTTAATTCTCATCATTAACTTTAACATTTGCTTTTGATCCTTTAATTGTCACAAAACATTAGACAGCCCTCTGACCTATTTGGACTCGAAATCACTTCTACGCTCAGCTCAGAGCTCTATTATAGTTCCTGCCTTTGTTGTTAGTAAGAATCTCTGGTGACAGAACCATGGTCTAAAAAAATCCATTAGATTAAACCAGTCATTATGTAAAAGAGGAATATCTGACTTAAGCGTAACTTTTTAGGCATTTTTGCTTTCAGTATTATGAAGGAGGTGCACAATATTCATATCTTTTTGGAATAATATGGGAACAAAGAGTTTCATGAATTCATTTATTCTTTTTTATTATTTGTTTTACCTTCACCTGAGTTTTTTTTCACTGCTTTTAGAGAGAAAGAGAGAGGGGAAGGGAGGAAAGAAAGGTTGAAGTGAGAGAGAAGCACAGATTGGCTGCCTCCCTCAGGCACCCAGATGGAGGACCTTGTAAGTCCATAGTGAAGCAGGGGTGAATGCCTCCTGACCAGGAAATGAACTTGCAACCTTTTGGTTACAGGATGTTGCTCCAGCCGTCTGAGCCACATTGGCCAGGGCTGATTTCGTTTATTTTTGTCTTCATTTACACAAGTGCAAATGTAAACGAGACAACTCTTCTCCTGTTTCTAGGAGATGCAGATACAAAATATAAGAACCGAAGCTTATGTTCTTATTTAATTCACTGGTCAAAGTAACTCTCTACTAAAGATTGGTGATTTTTCTACACATACCAAGCATGACATTGCCACCAAATTTCTGCCGAATAAATTTTATTATACTTTGTTGTTGTTGTTGGGCTTTGTTGCTGCTATTATTCTGATTAGCGAATGTCATTAATGTACTTGTACATTCAGAAGTTAAGATAAAACTGTGTTTATCTAAATCAACTGTTAACTTTTAGGTCATTCCCCAAAGAGCTATCTTCCCAGTTATTATATTTCTTTAGTAAATGCAAATTAAGTATTTATATAGTTAAGTTTTGACCAGGCATTATTCATTAGAGAAATTGTAGCTTTATTATGCAAAGAAAGCATTTTTTCCACCTTTGGCACTTTACAATAAACTCATTCTGATCTAAATTAATTGCTGTGGGATTATCCTGGAGTCATTAAAATATTGCTGTATTGACATTCACTAATGTTTTTAATTAGCAACTTCAAATTCCAGTGTTTGGCATTAAATATAAACAAGTATAATTTATTATATCCCCATAGTTGTTTATTCTGTTTTATTTGTTTATTCACTGAGTATATTAAACATTTATTTGGCATGTTATATGTTATATTTAAATAGTCAGTGTTTGTAGTATACTCAGTTTAGCCTGTCTGCCTTTTTAAATAAAGACATAGTTGAGATCCTGAACATCTCTGCACTTGGATTAAGGTAAAAGATATATATTTATTTTGTTTTATTACTTTCAAATAATTCAACAAAATATTGAATTTTCACAAATTTAAAAGATCCACTTGCACATAAAAGAAGGATGTCTTCAGAAATTGGTATTCTTCCAAAGCCAGATAGTTTTGTTGGGAGAGTTGAAAATACCTGAATTTGAAATCTAAGTATACATTGTAAACCGGTTCTCAACTGGCTTGGTACTTTCTCTTTTTGGTAAATGCTGCAATCATAGTGTTGCAGCTAAATTCCTTAAAGAACAAGTCTGAAAAAGAAGGAGCCACTCACAAAAGTAGAACAGCCAACAATCTGTCATCAGAAATAGACAAGAGACACCAATGGGGAATAGGACACGAGCACCACACCACCCTCCCCCTGACACATGCGGGATTTTTGAGGCAGTGATGTAAATTAGAGACCACCTGCTTTGAGGTAGTGTTGAATGTGTGTCTCCAAATGATTGCCCATCCAAGCTGCTAACTTGGTCCCATTCCCTCTGTAAAACAGCTTCCTTGATATAAACCACAAAACGATATTAACCACACAGTTGTTGCAAACAATGGACAAAATAAGACCCAAACGGTGACTGGGTGGGTACAGTTGGTGTTCATTACATGTGGTTTCCTTCTTTTCATTCTGTATATGCTTTCCAGCAAGAGTAGCAAAATGTCCTGAACCTCTGCAAAATATCAGAACTTCATGAAAAGGAAAATTTATCATTTCTTTCAAAAATGGGTATTACAGAAAGTGCACAGTATTTAGTATATAATTAAAGGGAGTTTTTACATGTTATCATTTTACATATCATCCCACTTTAATTAAGTTTATTTTGAATATTTTAAGATTTATTTTTTAATGAATAAATAGAACCTGGAACCCATTAGAGTTCTAAAATGAAATGGGTAAAAGATTACAGTGGTGAAGTTGAAGTCTTTGTAATACTCCAGGATTGCAGGTCCATTCTCAGCCATTCTCAACCAGGGCCCTTTCCTTCTGTGTTCCTTTTGCTTAGAACATTTCTTCTTCAAGATACTGTCACTTCTCCCTCTTCCTTCTCATCATTTATGGCTTCACTTTCCTGATAACACTATATCTGAAGATAAAATCCCCCATCAGTCCCCATCATATCACCTTACAGCCTTCTTAGCATGAGAAGAGGAAGCTACCTGTATGTCTATGTGTGGATGATTAATATCTGTCTCTTTTTAAATTTGCGAATTCCATGAGGTCAAAACTCTAACTTTATTTTTCACCCCTATATCTTCTGTCTACAAAGTAATGTTTGAGAAACAATATTCACTTAATATATACAATGTATGTTAAACAATGAACAGTTTTCTAGTGCTGAAACTTTTTACTTTGTTATATTCTCTCTGGGGTTTTACAGTCTATGAACTATTCAAAGCTCTAGATGGATCTGTGTATAATTCATTTTGGAATCTGAATAGGAAATTGACTATAAATTATTTATGCCCAATAATAAAACTATTCCTTATCATTTGGGGTTTATTGAGGGTACCTGAATGGTATTAAGAAGTCCAATTCTAAATGACAAATAATGGGAAAGAGCATCAGATACCAGTGCCTCTTCAATTGCAATATATATGTGTGTATACGCATATATATACAGCGTCTGGCAGAAGTAACGCCTGCTTGAGTGTGGTTGGTAGGGTAATAATATGAGTGTAATAATTCATAGCTTTAATTTGAACATTTCACCAAAAATATCATATGGTGTGCTTGAGTGTGATATTGTTATGTTACAGGAGTACATGTTTATGATTTTGTAATAAAAAGATTTTCTAATAAAAGATTTTGTAATAAAAAGGGGGCATTATTTGTACCAGCTCCTGTATGGAACTAAGGATCATACTTTTTAGAAAGTCAACTTCAATGTGCATGATAAAGCATCGATATTCAAACTTCATTTTATGTCGGTAGCTTTGGATATTAAATGGACTGATACTTATGAAAAGAAACTCCTATAGCTATTTTAGTTCTCTGTCCCATTACACTTCATCTTCTTACTGCTTAGTTTTGAGCTCAAAATTTGATACAGGCTTTTCCTTTATGAATATTAGAGTATCTAATAATTATAGTTTAATAAAATGAAACTCAGGAGTGAGATTCATCAACTAGAAAAATGTAGAGTTTTTTCATACAATTTAATAACATCAAATGGCTTCTATAATCATTTCCATATAAAGCATCAAAAATGGCTCAGCTGGGCTCATGCAGGTAGTTAAAAATATGCTCAGACAGATCATATGGAAGTATGGTAATTTTGTTTAAATTATATTTTATTATTCTTTTTGTATATAGTAAAAATTAGATGAGCTATTTGAGGCTTGGTATTTAACTTTTTAGGGTTGGACATAGAACCATTGAAACAGAGAGCTGAAAGGGATATTTATGTGACTTATACACGCTAGACTTCGGAACGGCAATACCTAATCGTGTGAAAAATAGCTGTTAATATAATAATTAGAGACCCTCCAGATAGATGTGTTAACAATATTCCATAAAATTTCACTAAGGTTAATTTTATACTTGCACATAAAAAGTACTATTGAGGTAAGTGCTGAGCATAGACAAATTCTGAGACGTGAAGAATCAAACGTGTCTGGTTACTCTAGGTGTAGCCTTTAGTAGGAAAAATTGATTTTCTATTAACTTTATTATGCAGGGAATGCTCAGTCAATGTTAAAATGAGATGTACTAAAAGCATAAAAAAAAGGTAGTTCCAACTGAATTTGAAATTAGATGCTGAGATACAAATAAAAAAAGGAAACATTGGAATTACAGTTGCTTGGCTGAGTTTCCAGTGTTTGCCCACACACAATTTGACTCTGAGAAAGAGAAAGCAATTCTGGAGCTTCATTTTCCGACCCATTTAATGGCTGTTGCACTACTTTCACCAGAGCAGGAGGACAAGGATGCGTATTCATAAAATTACAGATGAGTGTTCTGAAGTGTCATGTAATACTTAGTGTTCAAGGATTTACTAGAAACCTTATCTAGTGAAATAAGGCATCAAAAATAAATAAAAGATACAGAGATTGGAAGCAAAATTAAAACTCTCATAGTTTGCAGATAACATAGTTGTATAAATGTAAAATATACCAGTCTATTAGAAACAAAGAGCAAATAAGTGAATTAAGGTTGATCAATACAAGATAATAAACAAAATAAAACAAGTATTTCTAAACACTAGCAGAAACATGGAAGTGATTTTATATATAATTTAGAAGAAGAAGAAAAAAATATTCTTTATACATGAAGGATATATAAAACCTCTCCAGTAAAATATTAGAAGCATTCTTTAAAAACACAATAAATTGAGATATATGATATTATTGATTATAGCACTCAGTATTATAATGATGCCAATCACTCCAAATTAAGTTATAGATTCAATGGAATACCCTTCAAAATACCAGCAGATTTTGTGAAAAATTATAAGCTGATTCTAAAATTTTTAATAATACAAAATATTGAAAATGGCCAGGAAAATGTCAACTGTCAAAGTCTGAGAATTTTCTCAATCAGAAATTAAGTCTTCCTAGAATTTATAATTAAAATGGCAGATATTCCAGTGATTTATACAATACCTTAGTCGAAAAGATTAAAGACTCCAAAATCTGCTATCTTTTGAAATCATAATATAAAATACTACATAAAATAATAAAAAACTAGATATTCTTTTTTTATTGTTATTCAATTGCAGTTGTGCTAATTTTTCCCCCACTGCTCTCCCCTGTCCCAACCTTCCAGTACCCCGGTTCCAGTCAGTCAGTCTCCGCCCCATTGTCCATTACCATGGGTCCTTTATACATGTTTATTGACTAGACACTTCCCCTTCTTTCCACCATTATCCCTCTCCCCCATCCCATCTAGTCATTGTCAGTTTGTTCCTTATTTCAATGTCTCTGGTTATATTTTGGTCATTTGTTTGTTTTGTTCATTAGGTTCCATTTATAGGTGAGATCATATGGTATTTGTCTTTCACTGCCTGGCTTATTTCACTTAGCATAATGTTCTCCAGTTCCATCCATGCTGTGCAAACAAAGGGTAAGTGCTCCTTCTTACTGCTGGGTAGTATTCCATTGTGCATAAATGTACCACAGTTTTTTGATCCACTCATTTACTGATGGACACTTAGGCTATTTCTAGCACTTGGCTATTGTAAATAATGCTGCTATGAACATTGGGTTGCATAGTGTCTTTTGAATTGGTGTTTCAGGATTCTTAGGGAATAATCCCAGCAGTGGGATCACTGGATTAAAAGGTAATTCCATCTTTAGTGACATATTTCACAGATATCGAACTAATATTTCAAAAATTTATATGGAACCCAAAATGACCCCAAATAGCCTCAGGGATTTGGAGAAAGAAGAACAAAGTAGGAGGGATCACAATGCCTGATATAAAATCATATTACAAGCCACTGTAATCAGAACAGTCTGGTACTGGCATAAGAACAGACACATGGATCAATGGAACAGAATAGAGAGCCCAGAAATAAACCCATGTCTCTATGGTCAATTAATATTCGACAAAGGTGGCAGGAACCTAAAACGGAGAAAAATAGTCTCTTCGAGAAATGGTTCTAGGAGATCTGGACAAGCACATGCAAAACAATGAAATTAGACCAACAGCTTACACCATATAGAAGAATAAACACAAGATGGGTATCGATTAGTGCCTTCCTTCTTTTCCCAGGAGCAAACGCCACAATGAGTCAGGAATGAATCACAAGTCAATTGTTTTCATTTCTTCATACAGACATGCAAATGCTTTCTGCATAGAATTTTTCTGGAAGGGTCTACAAGAAATATAAATTGTGGTAGATTCCACAGAGAGAAATCTGTGAACTGGATGTTGACAAATGAAGAAGCTCTTTTATGTTATATATCCTTTCTTACCTGGTGGCTTTTGTATCATATGTATTCATTAATATTTAGAAAATAATTTAGTCTTTAGATTCTGAAAAGTGTTTCCCCTTGAAAATGAAATTTAAAAAAAAAACAACAAAAAATTAGATTAGCAACAAAGTTTATAATAGCTGTGTAGATTGTGTATTGCGGTAGCCACAAAGGTGTGATGCTCACATCTCCCTTTAAGAAATAATTTGTTCAATTTCAAGGAATGAAAATTGTGGTTTATCTCTAGCTGCAGTAATTTCAGGATCTACCTCAGTTTCCAAGATAACCCTCAGCTAATGATTGACTAGTGCAAGGGTTTCAGTGTATGGTTATTTCAACTGAGTATAAGACTCTCAACAGCTATCTTTACTTCAGAATTATCTGTGGGTGTCCTAAAGAGTTTATTAAATCTGTGTCACAGTAAGTGGGTCTCTTGACCAAATACTATATACTCTCCACTTTCCTTTAAGGTTTCAGATTTTCAGTCTAAAAGTTTTTTTCTGCATGATTATTCCTCCTCTCCCTTTTATCTTTCAATCTAAAATGCCAACATTGTTAATGCTCCCTCCTTTTCTGCTTCTCAGAGAGTCAAACTAGTACAGCTGGTAGGAGGACTGGTTCAAAGATGTAGTTGTTAACATGAAAATTTAGGACTGGATCTTTCACTGCCTGGATGGTAATGAAGACCTGACCCTCTAAGGTAAGAGGAGCATGGCTAGTCCCCCATATAAAGGTTGTGATCTAATTTTTGAAGCTTTCATCTGGGTTTATTTGATTATGTTTCTGTGGAGGATGGTCCGGGCTGTTACAATGATTCAGTCATTGGAAGAGTAGAAGGTGGAGAATATATATATATATATATATATATATATATATATATAGTCTATATATATATAGACAAGAGCAATGGGATTGGTTAGTTGTTATTAACTTCACTGGTGCACTATAGAAATAGTAAAAGGGTTGGGGCAGTCACCACTCTCACGCAATGATAACTAATTGTGAACTGAAAAGTGTCTCCTTGATAGCTTGCAAAAAGCCCTTATCTTTTGAAATGGGAGGGGAAAAATCTAAAGATCATATCCAGGCTTTGCTAGTTGGAGTCTGTTTTTTGTTTGTTTGTTTTGTTTTTCTTTTATATATTATATGTATTTTCAATCATGTATAATTAAGGTACACAACATAATGATTTGCTATACCTGTACATAGTAAAAAAATTACTACAGCCTAGCTTATTAACATATCATCTCTTTTTAGTTATTTTTTCTTTTTCTTTTTTAATATATATTATTGATTATGTTATTACGGTTGTCTCATTTTTTTCTCCCTTTTATCCCCTCTGCCCTGCACCCCATTCCATCATCCCCACACCTCTTAGTTCATGTTTATGGGTTGTACATATCCATTCTTTGACTTCTCAATTTCCTATACTCTTCTTAGTCTCTCCCAGTCTTTTTTTCTTTTTTTTGGTTAACATTTTCCTGCCACCACTTTTCCCACCTCAACCCTCCCCACTTCCCACCCTCAATCATCCCCTCAATCAAGTCTGTGAGTTTTTTAGACTATCGAATCTTCAGCTTATGCAGGTCTGCAATGCCAAACTCTGTGCCCTTGTGGAAAGCTGGAAGCTTCACACATGTGCCAGGAACACCTGAGCAGATAACCAGGGGGACCACAAGTATAAATACCATGATCTTCCCCCAAATATCTCACACGTTTGTCTCTAAAGAGATCACACAGAGACCAGGTAATAAAAGGATTCTTGACTAAAGTCATTTTAGACTGGATCTCCAAGGTTTCCAAATGTATAATTGAGAGTGACAATTGGCAATTATAGGACTTCTCACACCTGTCCTTAGATTGTGGAATAAAAACTGTTAACATGCAAAAAAGGAAGTTAAAATTCCTGAATCTGACCACCTCATCACAATCAACCAGTCAATATAGCAAATTACAAATCATATCTTGGGTTGAGTAGGGAAGACATGTCAGCCTTAGAAATCTTAACAGTTCAGTAATAGAAATGCCTATTATACTTCCATGTTATTCACCACTTGGCCAGTGAAGAAAAATATCCTGAAAACTGAATCAAAGTCTACCCCAAGATGAGCTTGGTAGTATCTTAGATACTAACTGCTGTGTATGAGATGGTGTATTTTCTAGCTCAGATTAATATAGTTTTAAGGTATAAAGGCATTTACTCCCCACCACTCCTATCTTTCAAAGGTTTTCCTTCTAATACTGCTCTAACATATTACTAGTGTACCCTCTAAGCTAATACTATACTGCATTTCAGCATCTTTTTACTAAAGGACTCACAAGCACAACTGCCATACACGACAACAGTGAAGGGGTGATGAACAGATCTTGAGCACGAGAACGCTGATCTGTGTGACCCTGCTATAGCTCAAAATGTTGAGTCTAGGAAAAGAGTTCTTACCAGTGTAAGTGAATATCTCCAACTAGAAGTGTTTGCAATCAAATATGTGAGATTAGTTTTCCAGGGCATGTGTACTCAAGAATACGCCTCTCCTGAGGTTGGTCGTGAGCACCTTTGTTCTCTGCGTTTGATAATTACAGATCTTTGCTTCATGTGTTGATGATCCCTGAGACCAGAACATGAGACTCATAGATAACGATACTGTGAATCCCTGTCAGGTGGTGATCTGAGGTTGTTTTAAGCTGCTGTATTTGTGCTAATTTGTTATGAAGCAGTAGAAAACTAGTACACTCCAGGGAAACAATATGATTAATAGTGTCTTATAAGTGCTTATCTTAATGGTCATCCATTTACCTTTCTGAATGTGATAACTAAGACGATTCAGTGTATAATATTCCTGTAACTTAACTGTGGATAAGTATCTAGCTCTAGTGAAAAATGTATTTTTGCACTTTGGTTAATATTTTGTTTACCTAATTTTTTCCTTACTGGTACTGCTTTTCCTTATTGTAAATATAATTATATGAGCCATTTTAATGTGTTTTTTGTTTATTTATTTTTACCCATTGGCCCCTTCTATGTAATATATTCTGACAATATTATAGAAGCTTCTGTAGTTTTAAAAATTCAGAGCATTCAACATTTCAACAGAGAATATTTAATATCATTAAACATGCTATTGTCCTGTATCTTCATTATTCCCTCTGAAGATACATTTTTTGGGAAGAAACATTATTTTTAAATTTTTGAAAGTAATTGTTCCCACATTTTGCACAAAATTTTGCTAGGATTTTGAGGCTGTTAGAAATCTCTAGAGAAATAATAGCTTTATTTTTAAAGTATTCCTAAGTAACACTGTCAAGATGAAGTGTAATCTATTTTCTTAATTAACACTTTAGTTGGCCATTAAATGCAAATTGAGGAATGATTATTGTGTGCCAAAAAGAATGTTTGATCTATTCTACAGCCATTGTAGAAAATTTGCCCAAGAATAGAAAACAGAAGGGGAGGTAAAGCAGATATGTATACAAACCCAAGAAAGGCTCTCTGAGAATTAGAGGTGCCAACTACAAAGAAAAGTTGCATTATGTAGTAAATTGCCTATCACTAGGATCTTTATTTTAAAATAAGCTAACTATCATTTAAAGAGACCTTAGAATACATTGTACCACACTAGGTAGGGTGCAAATAGCATATCTAACTCTTATATAACTTACAACACCCTATAACTCTTATAGCACATAACTCAGGGTTGATCTGCCCTGAATAATATAACATAATTCAGAGAATCTCCAGTGGTTGGATATTAAAAGAAACTTCCATGAATCTGCCCTTTACAACTAAGAAAACTAAGTAGCGGAGATTCGTGGTAGAGGTGCTCATATGAAACCAGTTCTAAGAATCAACCCTTTATACATTGTTGTGTATAGCAATTTGCATTTTTAACTCTGAAACAATAGAATATGAATGTAAACTTTCCATAACTAGTTAAAAATGGGGGAAATAAAATATTTTTTTATATGCAAAGCACACTGCTAGAGTCAGCCTTAGCCATGGAACAGAGTTTTACCTTTAAAAATGACTTGAAAAAGAATAGTTAGTTTTACTTCTAGCTCAAATTACCTCCTCCATAAAACTGCCTTGACAACTGACAGTGACATGTGACTTCTGCCTACTTTTCATTGATCAGATCAGCCTCTTGGCTTTGCAAGAGATCTGAGAATTATAGAATGAGAAATGGAATAGTGCATATGCTTTGTTATTATACCACAAATAACATCATAAACCACTATCACTTAATATATATTAGTATTATAAAGATAATAAATATATTAACTGAAAGAAAATTTCTAAAACATGTATCCTATAGGACACTTTTTAAATGATAAAGTGTTACTGTTGGTATTTAATTAATTATTAATAAGGAAAAAGCAAAGGGAACTAGACATTAAATTTAATAAACTGGGGAGCATAAGCCTGCTTGCTTCACCTGGAAGAAACAGCTTCATTCTCCAGGGAATCACAGCATTGCTCTGCCAAGGCAATTAGCACTCTTCCCTTCCTCCCTCCAGTACCGGATTGTTGAAGGGCACAGTGGGGGAGCTAGACCAAAGAGGCCTGTCAGTCTAACTGAGGGCTGTAAACCCCTCCAAAGCTCACAAAAGCTTGGAAAGAATATAATCCCAAGGGAACAAAGAAGTGCTCTCTCCTCTTCTCTCTCTCCTTCTATCTCTCTCTCCCGTGACCAGCACTCACCCAGTGCATCCCTGCAACACCTCTCCATGGCCACGTGGCCTCAGGCTGTGGAAACTCTGCCAGCAGGTTCCAGGAGGGAGCCTGAATACTGCAGCACAACAAAGGGCTGTAGCTGGAAACAAGCACTAAGCTAGCCAAATGCAGAACTAGACTGTATTTTATTTTATTTTTAATATGTTTATTGATTTTAGGGAGAGAGGGGGGAAGGGAGAGAGAGAAAAAGAAACATAAATGAGACAGAGTAACATCGATTGGTTGTCTTCCTTAAATTCCCCAACCTGTGATCAAACCTGCAACCTAGGTATGTCCCTGACTGGGAATCAAACTCCCCACTTTTTGGTGCAGGGGACACATTCCTACCACTGAGTCACACTGACAAAAGGCTTGACTGGACTTTAATGTGGAACAGAAACTCTTGGCCGTGACCTTTATATTGACCTTACTGAAGAAAAGTTTTACCCATCCCACGGTGAGCTGGCTAGAGATGGGACATTGGGAAGTCATTAATTTTACACCACCAGGAAAGTCTACCACAGAGTTCCATTCTCCAGTGCTGGTCTCGGGAAATTCTTGTTCTTGTGATGTTGCTTCTACCGATAGATAACATAAGGACATCCAAAAATCCACTTCGGCAGAGGAGCAATGAGAATGCTGAAGGAAAAAAATATCTGTCAAAGCCAATACTGTCAAAACTCAGAAACTTAAATTAAACCTTGCAATAATCCAAACACTGTTAATTTAAGAAAAACTGTTTAATCTTGGTAAGAACAGCACACTTTGTGGTACTTTTTAATTTGCCATAATTCCTTTCTCTTGTCACCCAGATTTGTTCTAGGCTTGAAAAGCAACACCCTCCTAACTATAATAGCTGTGGGAGGGCGGTAGGTGGAGACGGGGAGAGGGGGAGGGGAAGCAAATTTACAGCCTGCAACAGTTTTGGATATCCAAAATAAAAAGCCCAGAGCTTTTGCCAGTGAATTGTCATTATTTGACTTGTCTGGCAGCTCCCTGAAAGGCTTGATTCTCTGGGCTTTTCTATGTTTGATGTGACGCAGAGCTTGTTCATTACAAACAGCCCTAACCTCAGGGCGTTTTTCAAAACAAACAGTGGCGATTGTTTAACAGTACAGATGCCTGAGGTGGTAATAGCTGTTGAGGGCAATGAAAGTCTGACCAAAAAACAAACTTGAAAGGAAAAAATGAGGAATGAGATTATAACAGGGAATGAATACGCTATACTTATACAAAGCTACCGATATTAATCTTAGTCAATATTAAACCTAGCTTGTTTCTTTAACCTGATTTTTCTCTCCAAAAGTAGGGTGTGCTTGTTAAAAGCTTCTTTTCTAAGTACACTTTACATTTCAGCTGTTACAGTTGCTATGTGAATTTAAGGAGCAGTGTGACCGCAAGGTCCTGGTGAGGCAGGAGATAGGAGTGAGAAAACTTCGGAGGTGCCCCAGGGCTAAGACAGAGGACAATTATGCAGAGCAGAAGCCTGTTCTAAAACCGGATTTTCCCAGCTCTCTGGAAAAGCACTGAATCTTGGCGAATCAGGACTGCACCTGCGCAGAAGAAGCTACAGGCCCCTGGCTTCCTTATAATATTGTTACAATAAATTAGCATTGTGGGACCCCATCCCCCAGAGGCCAATCAAGGAAGGTCATGGCATATGCAGTAGCTTAAAAGTAATATAACTAACGGGAACAATAAAAGCCCACCAAAACTAGCCAAGAAACATCCCCCCTGTAAAAATATAAATCTACTTCAATATAAATATATATAAATATATAAATATATACATAAATATATATATATATTTAACCATAAATATATATGTAACCATATGTGTGTGTATATATATATATATGGTTGAATATATATATATATTTAACCGTAAATAAATTTCCAGCGACTTCTCACCAACTTCCTATAAGAATGGTTGGCTTGACCAGAGATGGAAAGATGGGCTTTGGGATAAGAGTTCCCCATCTTCCAGGTTGTCAGCAACTGAAATAAACCACTTTTCACTAGCACCTGTCTCAAAAGTTTGGCTTTCATTGCAGCAGGCAGCCAGATCTGTGTTCAGTTACAAGATATTCGTAGGGAACTTTGAAAACTTCTGACTTACCATGTGATTCTGGAAGAACATATACATATACATATACATATGCATATGCATATGCATATGTGTGTGTGTGTGTGTGTGTGTATATATATATATTTACACACACATATGCATATACATCATATACTTATGCATATACATATACATAGATGTGTACATATCCAGGACATTGCACATGTCCAGGAAAAACCTGCAAAGGCTCTGAACTTTGGCTGACCTTAAGACTATAGGTGAACAGAGAATGCAAATTAAGGTAGGCAGGAAAACTGCCTGGCAGAGCATTAAATACATGCACATAGACAAACAGAATGCATCGGCAAAGGCTAGAAGACTTATTGGTTAAAAAAACATAAGGAAATTCCTCAAGTGGTCATTAAGTGAATGGAGCAGAGAGTTCAGTGACTTTAGAGCATAGACTTCACATGACAAATAATAGACTTTACATAATTAGTCCAGAAAAAGTACTAAATGAACAACTACCAATAATGATGACAATAAATAACAGCAAGAACCTCTGATGGTGAAGGTGGGAGAGAGATGACTTCAAAAGTTGCCACCTTTAAGATGTTGTCAATATAAGAATGTTCAAACCAGTAGAGAATTTTTATAAAAATTTATTTGAGCCAAACAGAGGATATACCTGAAAGCAAGATCTCAGCACATTGATAAAAATGCTTCCCAGAATGGGAGTTTGCAGTTTCTTTTATGCATTTGAAATTAAGAAAGGAACCTAAGGAAGATTACTCAAAGGTGGGAAGCAAGGTGGAGACAGTATTACAGGATAGTTAACAAGATTGTGAGCTTTCTTGAGGGTGATTATACATACTTCAAAAGTGTGTTTACCTAGATGCAAAAGAAAAAAAAAGAAAGAAAAAGTATGCACAAGGAGTAAAAAGGTTAAGATAAACCTCTTAAATGCCTGAAGTGTGAGGACCCACCACTATCTGCCCAGTTAGTAATTTATGATCAGGTCACCAGGTGAGGTTTCTTTAGAGCCCCATTCTCAACCATAGTGTTAACTAGATATGCAAAGAGACAAAACAAAAAAGCCTGAGGAGAATGAGGAAAAAAATCATATTTCTAAAGCTGCAATGTTTTATTACACTCTTTGAATATTTAGTAGAGTTCACCCAGGAAACCATCTAATCCTCGGCTTTTCTTTTTGGGAGGCTTTTGATTACTGATTCAATCTCATTATTTTTTTATTGGCGTGTTCAGATTTTCCATTTCTTCTGGATTCAATTTGGGTAAGTTGTATATTTCTAGGACTTTATTCATTTCTTCTAGGTTGTTCAATTTGTTGGCATAAAATTATACAAGTTCTTTATGGTCCTTTTTATTTCTAAGGCATTGGTTTTAATGTGTCATTCATTTCTTATTTTAGTTGAGTCTTCTCTTTTTTTCTTAGTTAATGTAGTTAAGGGTTTATTGAATTTATCTTTTCAAAAACCAACTGTTGGTTTAGTTATTTTTTCCCACTGTTTTTCTTTTCTCTACATTTGTTTATTATGTATGTATGTATGTATATATGTATGTATTTACTAACTTTGGGCTTCTTTTTCTAGGTCTGAGGTGTGAAGTGAAGTTGGTTATTTGAGATCTTTGCTTAATTTAATTTAATTTAATTTATTTATTTTATCACTGTCTTGCATTTTATTTTAATGTAGACATTTATTGCTACAAACTTTGTTCTTACTACTGCTTTGGCTACATTGTATGAGTTTCTAGTATACAGTGTTTTCATTTTCACTTGTCTTGTGACATCTTAAATTATCTTTTGATTTCTTTGACCTATAAGTTGTTCAAAAGTGTGTTTAATTTTTACATATTTGTGAATTTTACCATTTTCTTAATGTTATTGATTTCTAGTTTTATTTAATTGTGATCAGAAAAGATACATAGAATAATTTTGTTCTTTTAAAATCTGTTATGACATGTTTTGTGATCTAACATGTGATCTATGCCAGACAATGTTTCATGTGCCCTTAAGAAAAATGTCTATTCTGCTGTTCGTTGGATAGTTCTGAATGTGTCTGTTAGGTCAATTTGGCCTACAGTGTTTTTTCATGTTGGCTCTTTATTGATTTTCTGTCTGGATGTTCAATCCATTATTGAAAGTATTCTATCCATTATTGAAGTCTCCTTCTAGTGTTATATTGCTATCAAATTCTCCCTTTGTATCTGTCAATTTTTCTTTAATATATTTAGGTTTTCAGATGTTAGATGCATATATACTTATAACTGGTACAGCTGTCCACTGAATTGACCATTCTGTTGTTATATAACAACTTTCTTCATCTCTACAAAAAGTTTTGACTGAGAATCTATTTTATATGATATATGTATAGCCACCCCTACTTTTCTTGTTATCAGCTGTGTGGAATATTTTTTCATTCCTTCACTTTCAGTCATTGTATGTACTTAAATTGAAAACCAATCTTTTGTGGGCAGCATGTATTGGGATTTTAGAATGCTTTAATTCATTCAGGAACTGTTTGCCTTTTGGTTAGGGAGTTTAATTCATTTAAATTTAAGCTAATTTTTTACAGGTTAAAATATTCTATTGACAATTTGTTGGTTGTTTTGTCTGCTTTACAGTTTTTTCATTTCTCTATTTGCCTGTTGCTGTCTTCTCTGTTGACATTTTTTTTCAGAGAGATTGACTTTGTTTCTTTTATCTTTATCTTTCATGTATCTATATAAATGTGTGGTTACGTCAATTCTTGCATAAAATTATCTTATAATTACAACATGAATAAGTTGGTACTTTAACCTGAATTACACACAAAACTTGACACTTTTACTCCCTGCCTCTAGCACTTTGTGTTCTTATAGTCAGAACTTGATTTTTTTGTGTTATGTAAATATTTACATTTTTTTTAACTTTTATATTAACATTAAAATTAACTTATGCGTCAACATTACAGTGTTACATTGTTCTTTATTTGTATATATATTTACCTTTATCCCTAAAATTTATGCCTTCGTGTTGCTGTTTTGCATACTTTTATTTCATTGTCTTCAGCATTTCTTGTAAGGCAAGTTAACTTTTGTTTTCCTGAGACAGATTTTATCTCCCATTCACTTTTAAAGAATAATCTTGCTGGTATAGATAGTATTCTTGCTTGGCAGTACTTTCCCACCTGTCCCCACTTTGAATATATCATTCTACTCTCTCTTGGCCTGTGAGGCCTCCACTGAGGACCGCCATACTCTTACTGCTGAGCACAGCCCTGGCTCCTGTTTCTGAAGTCACAGTGGTAATTCCAGTTTCCGGCTGGCACAGCAGCGGCTCAGGCTTCAGCAGGGCTCCTCAGCATGGACTGCAGGCAGCCCAGAGCACTGGTGTCAAAGCCACCAAAGTCTGTGGGACTCATTCGTGGCAAAAACTCTGGGTATCCTCTTGCTCTTCTTTTTCCTCATGGCCAAAGGGTTCCATCTTTGTGCCAACTGTTTCAGCCTGAGGGATCAGGTGACTCAGGTTAAATTTTTCCTGAACATTTCTCCGTAGCCTTCCTCATTTATTGTGCTCCCCTGGGTTGCTGAATCTTCTTAATTAAACAACAGAGCTCTCCAGGAACTCTGTTTATTCTTTCATGAGTAGCTGTTAAATCGTTGTGTTTACGGGTGGATGAGGGCTAGGATCTCCTATTCCAACACTTGCTTCATTTCCCCTAAAAGTGTGGTACTTTCATAGGATATCATTATATACAATTGAATACAATTGGGAGTCCAAAAATAAGCGATTCTCTTGTGGTCAATTTATTTTTGACAATGGTAACATGACAAATAACTGGGGAGAAAGAATGTCATTTTAACAATGGTGCTGGTACCACTGATTATCCACATTCAAAAGAATGAAGATCCATAACCTCATCTTATATTCAAAATTAATTTTTAAAATGCCCTATATTGACTATATACATGTAAGAGTTTAAATTATGTGACCCTTAAAAAAAATGTCTTCAATATTGAATTAAACAATGTTGTTTGTTTGTTATTTTTAGATATGCTATCCAAAGCCGAAATAACAGAAGGAAATATTTAGGCTTAGTCAAATTTAAAGAAAAAAAAATTTGTTTTGTTTTAAAAACACCACCAAGAAATTGACAGCTCATAGAATTGATGTATTTCCAAATTGTATATACAAGCCTGTCCAGAAAAAAGTCAAAACATTGTTAATATAACAAGAATGTTTTGGGTGACATCAATGTAATTTGGCAGCCGAGGAGAGTGAACTGGAATGTGCATGTGTGAACAAAGGACCAGTTCACCGTACTAGCCAGCAGGGGCAGTAGATGCCATTGAGTAAACATGTGTACTGTGTGGCCTCCACATTTAAAATGACTAAGTGGATAGAGCAATAGATCTGTAACAAATTTTGCATTAAACTTGAACATTCTTCTGAAGAAACTATTTGGATGATTCAGAAGGATACAGCTATAGGTGACTGATGATAGGCAGCTACATCACCACACTGGTGCCCACTCACAAATCACATCTCATGCAGAGTTTTTGGCAAAACATCAAATCACCCAGATGACTCAGCCTCCCTATAATCCAGATTTGGTGCCCTGTGACTTCTGGCTTTTCCCAAAACAAAAATCACCTTTGAAAGGGAAAAGATTTCAGACCATCAATTAAATTCAAGAAAATACGATGAGGCAGCTGATCGTGATTGGGAGAACCGTGTGAGGTCCCAAGGTGCCTCTACCTTGGAGGGAACTAAGGTGTCATTGTCTTAGGTACAATATTTCCTGTATCTTGTATCTTCTTTAATAAATGTCTCTATTTTTTGTATTACATGGGTGGATACTTTCTAGACAGGTCTCATATGACAAGAGACTTGTATTTAGTATATGAAAAGGACTCTTATGGTTTAAAAATAAAAAGTCCCATTTCAAGGAAAACGATTGACAGAGAATGTGAACATAGGTTTTTATAAATAAAGATATGCACATGGACAATAAGCATATGAAAACAGACTTCAATATCATTTTTTAGGGAAGTGCAAATATTCATGATGAAATAATATTTCATAATTGTTAGGTGGCTAGAGCCAAAAGGAAGAATGAGTTAAGGCAAGGGTGTATTTTCCCTGAAAGAGTGTTGGTGGAAATATAAAATGGTTCAGGTACTTTGGAAGACGATATGTCTACTTCTCAAAAAATTAAACTTGTTTCTATAGTATGATCCAGCAACTCTACTCCTAGTTATAACCCATGAGAATAGAAAACACACATCCACACAAAAATTGCATTAAAATGTTCATAATGGCATTATTAATAATAGCCCAAAGTGTAAACAACCCAAATATCTATCACCTATTAAAATGGCTATAGAAATGTGGTATATGGAATAAAATACAGTTCAGCAATAAAAGGTATGAAGTTCAGATATATTCTACAGCCCAGTTAAACTTTGACAAAATTATGCTAAATGATAGAGACAAAAAGGCCACATAATTTATTAAGCCATTTACATGAAATGTCAAAATAAGCAAATTTGTAGAGACAGACACATGTCTTTGTGTGCCTGAGAGGAGGGAGCAGGAGGGTGTAGAGAGACCACCCACGAGCATGGGACTTCTCTCATTAGATGAAAGTATTCTGGAGTTAGACAGTGGTGATGGTCACACAACACCATGAATATACTGGAGACCACTGATTAGCAGACCTTAAAAAGATCAATGTTTTGGTTTGTCAGTTGTATCTGAATAAGCTTATATAAAGCACATATGAAATCCCGTGTCGGAAATACATCTGGATAGACAAAAACCTCAACTGAAATTTGAAAGAGCAATTTCTAAAACCAAATTCTTAGTTCACAACAAAAGATGAATTTAGGGCTATAACTAATAAAATCCTAACCTGGAAGAAACTTTTCTCTGTTCGTAACACATTTTGTAAATACAGACTCTGTCCCGTTTCTGTAGCCAGAGCAGCAGCGGGTTCTTGCAACTGACAGAAATGCAACCCTTTTTGTGCATCACCACCAGGTAGTGTTGCGGTTTTGTAATAATGTTTCTGTGGTAAATGCTTAAACTAAAAACCTTGATTTTAATCTTCAAGAGAAAATACTTATTTTCTATTAGGCAGCATACCCATGTGTTCAGAAAGCAGAATAAGGTGATTGTTGAAGTAAGTCTAGCTGTCGAATTTATAAGGCTTAAAGTTAGGGAACATTTTCTCCACATCAAACATTTTCATTTGATCATGAAATGGATGATTTTTCACTTGCTTCAACTTTCCTTTATACAAGAGAAGTAAATAGGCATCCCTAGCTTACAACATTGTGCAGTTTTAAGGTTAGTTATTTTCTATGAACTATTTTGTGCTTATTGTTCAGCAAATGATTGTTATATTTTTCAGAGTTATATTCTCTCCAAGTTTTATTTGTATATTCTTTGAAGTAAGGGAAGTCTAATGCCTGTCTATATTTGAATGTAAAAATCATCAGCTTTCCAGTATAGCAAAATAAATGCATATACCTTATTCACAGCTAGCCCATAGTCTGAAGTACTGTTCTTCAGTAAGATGTTTACTAATAATTTACTTTCTACAAAATCCAGTTTATTTTGCAAAAGATGAATTTCAATTTACATCCTAATAAGTTTTAATTTATTTAATTTAGATTAAACATATATATACACATATCTGTGTTTTAAATTATTATAAAGTCACTCCCTTCATATAACTATTTTTCTTCTTATTTTTATTCACTGTATTTTGGAAGAATATTCACTACTTATTCCAATGAGAGAACCCTCACCCCTTCTCCTATATTGCCAATAGTTACTCATATATCCTCACATATTTACATATTTAGAGTTAATTTAAAAAGAAGACTGTGTCATTTCTGATTGCTAAGAGGCTTTTTCTTTTTTGTTTTTAAATGGTGATTATATTTGCCTGTGAGTACTATCTTCTACTTGTTTGTTCAGGAGGTAATTCCATTTTCCAGTTCTCAGTTTTCCTAAGGACAGAGTATTTGTTTCAGTCTGCATTCTGGGTGTCACTTTTACTTTCCTCCACTATAATTAGGTAGATTTACTGCATGGGGAGTGACTGACAATGCTGTCAGTTCTAGACTGGAAACTCCTCTCCTCTGGAGACACCTCTACTCCATTCCTTCCCCCTGCCACTAGTCCAGTCAGAGGGTGTAACCTGGGCTAGAGTATTCTCCTTAAATTCACATTGATCTCAGGTGAGCTGCTGCAAGACCTGGACTTCGGGGAAGTTAGTTAGAGAGGGTGTTTCATCTTCTTACCCTGTTGTTTTATCTTAATTTGATCAGAAGACTTAATAGGGATTTTTTTTTAAATTGGGTTCTTTCAAAACAGGCAAGTTCCCTTAATTATTTCACTTGCATTTATGATCATACACATACCTGCTAACATATATATGTGTGTATATATACACATATATATGTATGTGTGTGTATATGTGTGTGTGTGTGTGTGTGTGTGTATTTCGGCAGTAGCTCTATCAAGCTATAATATCACCATGAACTTCCAAAACACTGATCCTTTCTAACATGTTCTGCTAACTTGCTTTGTCTATTTTTTGTGGTAGGCAGTCAATTATATATTAACCAAAGAGAACGGAGTCAGACATCTAGTTAAGCCAGATCAACTAGAAGCCAGCTTCACAGACACCTCAGGAGACAGCTGCATCCTCTGACAAAGGGACTTTAATCCATCCCCCACTACCCGCCCCCCCACAGCTGGCAGGAAAGGCTAACTTTCTAAACTCCCAGAGAAAAACCAGCCCTTTTGCCTAAATTACCAAGGAGAGGGGTAGAGTATGGGAGACTTAAACAATGAAAGGAACATTCCTTTGCTTGGTACATGCACAGCAGAAGACAAGATGGCACATAAAAGGACATCCTTCTACTAAGCTCATGAGCAATAGAAACCAAAAGACAAAGCAGAACCTTCAGGCATGTGCAGTAGGAGCCAAAATGGAGACCATAAAGGGGATGAGTCTAACCTGGGGAACCCTGGGAAAAGGATCAGATCAGGTACAGGCACAAACCCCTGGAAAGGGAATGGATGGGGGAGGGTCCAGCACAAGCTCACAAAGAACTAGGAAGAAAATTGGTTAGTTTGAAAGAAATTTTACCCCTTGCCAAACCCAAGGAGATATAATCAAGCTTAACAGAGGTCACAGGCATGCTCAAAATCAAGTTCACGGTTGGTTCATGTGGTTCTTGGAGAAGAAATATATAGCTTTAAAAAGTTTTGAAAGCTTGTAGAAGCTGTAGTGTATTGGGAAATCTATTGGATCTTTTAAATTGAAAACCTTTGCCTCTTTGTTTTTCCAGATCACTCATTGGTGTCATCTCATTATGTGTCTTTACAGTGTTTGTGTGTGCATGTGTGTGTGTGCGTTTTTACAGTTGGTACTATGAAATGAGTCTGATTTGCTCTCATTTCGGAAGGATTCCACTCAGGCAATTCTCAAGAGATAACTTGGGCAACCTCTGTTAAACATTTCATTATGCAGTTGTGTTCTTTGGATTTGTTCTTCAATGTATTTATTGTTTTTGTAAGAAGATACAGAGAAGCAAAGTCAGGCTCTGACCTAGAACCTAGGGCAAAAAAGCCCCTTTTCCTGCTTTTCTCTAGTCCATTTAATTTTGTATCTGGTAGATAAAAGAGTTTAATGTTCACATGTGTCCCAACCTAATTCATCAAAGCCAGGATTATACATTAGAGTACAAGAAAAAAAACTTACTAATAGTAAAATCTTGGCAGTCTGTTAGGCAACCTAGCACAGCTGTGAACTTCAAAGGGAGGACACAAATTTAGAATACTAGGTTTAATATTTCCACATCTGTTTTTTGTTTTATTTTTTTTTTCCTTACGCCTCTTAGTTCATGTTTATCGGTTGTACATATCAGTTCTTTGGCTTCTCAATTTCCCATGATATTCTTAGCCTCCCCTTGCCCATTTTTTTTTTTTTTTTTTGGTCAACGTTTTCCTACCACCACTTTTCCCAGCCCCACCTCTCCTCACCTCCAACCCTCAATCCTTCCCCCATTTGGCTTTGTCCATGGGTCCTTTATGCATCTTCCTTGATGACCCTTCCCCTCCTTTTCCTCTGTTTTCCCCCTCCCTGCTCCCCTCTGGTTACTGTCAGTTTGTCTCTTTATTTCAACTCTGCTGGTTATACTTTATTTGCTTATTTCTATATTTCTACATTTGATATTTGATATAGATGTAACTTATCAAAAAATAAATCACTGTTATTAACCTTCTTAATTTGGCAGGATCCTGAGTAAATCTCTTTGTCTAGTAAATGTCAAGATCTCTAAGACCTTCAAGATCATCCTCCTCAGTTCTCATAATGTACTAGTGTTCGCACATTAATAGTAAGTTTATTTATTTTATTTATTTACTGTACTAAATGAAGGTAATTTCCATTCCAGTGGCTCTAAAGTTAGTTTTATGCTTCCAAATACATGGGCTAAAACAATACCATGTCATTAGTAACTTTGTCTCAATAAGAAAATGATCCTTATAGACAAGAGGAGACAAGTGAGTGAAGGTACCCATTGTTTTCATCAAGTATGTACTGGTTGAAAAACACTGTATGGGTTTAATTTCTCATCAATTCAAATTTGAATACTAATATGTTGCCTAGAGATACGGAGGTGGGGAGAATTCAGGGAATATGCTCAGCATTTGGAACAAGCCATGAGGAAACTTTAGGGAGTGACATGTTTAGAGACTGGAGTAGAGGAAACTAGATGCCCCAAGACCTAGTGAGGTTAGAAACATGTGGTTTAAGCAAAATAGACACTACTGCGTCCATAATTTGGGCTGGACCTTTCTAAGGACCTAGATGGGACACTAACAAAGTGATTACATAACATATGTAAATGAGTAATTTGCAAAGATAAAGTATTTTGTATTCATTTTATGTTCTTCCCCCTTAATTGTGTAAGCTTCGGGTTCATAGATGCATCTCCCTTCCTGGCATTAATGCTCAGGAAAATCTCAACTGCGAGGCAATCCTCTTCCATTGATATGCAGGGTCTGGCAGAAGTAACGCCTGCCTGAGTGTGGTTGGAAGGGGAATAATATGGGTGTAATAATTTATAGTTTTAATTTGAACAATTCAGCTAAAATGTCATATGGTGTGCTTGAGTGTGATATTGTTATGTTACAGAATTATATAATTATTTTGTAATAAAAGGGGCATTATTTGTAACAAACCCTGTGTATCTAATATATCAGTGAAAGAAAGTAGACAGGATAAAGAAGAAGACATAAATAATGAACTGAAGAGTCAAATAGAAAAATCATCTGGGCAGTATTAGGAAAATGTACTGATTGATAATATCTTAGTAAAGTGGGAAGATATAGACAGTGCTGAAAAACATCTTTTAGGAGTCTCAGATTTAAAAATTGAAAAAATAATAGTATCATAATTAATTAAATTAAAATGTAAGTTGACATGCTAAAAATTCCCAATGGATTACAACAAAATAACAGAAGTATCAATAACAAAATGTTTCTGCATTTTTATGTTAAAATTAAAAATGTTAAAGACCTGATAAGTTTTCAGAAAAAACAAAAACAGAACTACAACAGATTCTAATTGAGATTAATATAAAAAAATGCAAGAAAACTATGTACTATCTCATTAGATACAATAGCTAACATTTTGACAATATATTACATATCATAAATCATACAAATGTCTTGGTATAGAATGCAGTGAGTATACTTATAATTTACATAACAGTTAATTATATTAAATATGATAGTAAATAAATATCATTATTTTCAGATGTGTAATAACTCTCTAAAATTACTCTTGGAAAAATATTCAGATTAAAAACAAAAACCCAGAAGGAATCAATGAGATATACCCTATCAATTAGCTATGGCTGAATATCAAACCACACCAAAACTTAGCAGCGTTAAACAATGATTTATTATTTCTCGTGATGGCATTGGTGACCTTGATAGTTCTGCTGATTTGAGCAAGACTCGGCTGATTTAAAATTATATAGTAAAGATCTTACTGAGAATCTTCCCTGTTTGCAGTGACCCTCCAGGGTTCTAATGTTGGCTTACGATAGGGACAAGGCTCCAACAGGAATGGCTGAAAAAACTACAAAGCTACCTGAAGCCTAAACCACTTCCTTCTGAGGTCGGCCCTGCATGTAAAGGTAGGAAAAAAAGAGGTTTCTTTGCTTGTTTGAAGGAAGTGACAACATACGGTAAGCAAGCCAGTAAATTAAAATTGTCTTAGAATTGTCACACTTTGATTCTAGGCCTACTTTCTGGACCCACACAGAATGCATTTCTGTGGAATGGTTTTTAAACTTTTAATATCTCCTATTTTCCACCATACTTTCATGCGTACTAAGCCAAGAATCCTCAAATGTTTACAGAACTTCCGCAATATTAATTTTAGAATGTTCACACTCAAAAGGAATTATATACATGCCCCTAGGGAACTCTGAAATGCACTGATACTCTAAGTCAAACCATGCATGGATTTAAATCTAAAAACTCATGGAAATTTGAGGATGAGTAATTAGTGAATTTCCGCATTTACAAATTGTTCTGATAATCGATTCCTGCATTAAAAAAATAGCATTTATTGAGATATAATCTATGTCTCATAAGATTACCCCTTTAAAGTGTACAATTCAGTGGTTTTGCAGCTAAACTCAGAGTTACGCAACCACCACAAATACCTAATTTAATAAAATTTTCACCACTACATAAATCAGCATTCATTCATTATTCCCCCATCCCTCATCTTTTGGGAGGTTCTGATATACTTTTTGTCTTTAGGGATGTGATTATTCTGAGCCTTTCACATAAATGGAGTCACGTAATATATGGTTGACTGTATCTTGCTTCTTTCACTTACCATGTTTTCTAAGTCCATCCATATTGGACCATGAATCAGTACTTAATTCCTTTTACTGCTACATAACATTCAATAGCATGAATATAACTATTTCAATGTTCAGTTTTATGTATTGGACATATGCTTACACCTTTGAAACCATTATCCTCATCAAGAAGGTAAATATATCCAACCCACACCCATGGTTTCCTTGTGCCCTTTATAATCTCTCCCTGCCGTTGTTTCCCCACACCCTACACCATCAACCCAGGCAAGCATGGGTCTGCGTTCTATTACTATTGATTGTTTTTGATTTCCTAGAAATTTTTCTAAAAGAATCACTCAGAATGTACTGGTTTTGTCTGTATAGTTTTAGCTCAACATAATCATTGTAAGCCTCATCCATGTAGTTGCTTTAATATTTTATTCACTTTATTGCTTTCTAGTGTTCCAATTCATGTATGTACAATAGTTTTTTTTAATCTATTCACCTATTATAAATGTTTGGGTAATTTGTAGTCTTGAGATAGTATAATAAAAATATTCACTTGCAATTCATCATATGATATGTGTTATTTTCTCACATGTAAATCACTAGACATGGAATAGATGGATCATATAATGTTTATGTCTTCTTTTAAACAAACTTTTAATGTTGAGTTAATTGTAGATTAGCATGTAGTTGAAATCCATAATACAGCGAGGTCCTGTATACTCATTGCCTAGTTTGCCCCATGGTACCACCATGCAAGAGTGTAGTGCCGTATCAGAAGCGGGCTACTGACATCCACACAGCCACGATATGAGACATTTCAGTCGCTACAAGAGTCTCTTCTTTTGTCCTTTCATAGACACATGTACCCCATCTGGAGACCATTAATTTATATCCATTGGTATAATATTAATTTCTAAGAAGCTGTAAAACTATCTTACTGTGTATTAAAAAACCTGTTTTTCTATTTGCACCATTTTATGTTCAGACTAGCAGTGCTCAAGACTGCAGTTTCTTAGCATTTTTACAAACATTGGCACGGGTAACCTTAAAAGGATAGCTATTCTGACAGGTATATAATGTTACCTTTTTGTGGTTTTAATTATAGAATCGGTCAAACATTTAATAAGTTTATTATTAGTTTATTTTTTTAAATTTCCAAACTATTTTGCATCTTGGCTCTATAATTTTAAATGTTAACCTTCAATTTATAGGGGTCCCATCTTCTCCATATCCTTGCTGACACGTGTTATTCTTAGTATTGTCTGTCTTTTTAATATAAATATCTTATTGGGTGTGGAGTAGTGTATCATTGTGATCTAAACTTGTATTTCTCCAATGAATAATGATCTTCAGCAATTTCTATTGTGCTTGTTAACATTTCTACATATTTTTGGTGAACTATCTATTCAAATACTCTGCCAATGTTTGAAGAGTTTTATTTCTCATTTTATCAGTGAATTATTGAGTTCTTTACATATTCTGGATACAAGTCTTTTGTGAGATGTATGATTTGTAAATATTCCCATGGCTTTTCTTTTCATTTGACTACTAGTTTTCTTTAAAGCACAAAAAGTTTTTAATCTTGATGAAGTTCAAATCATTACTTTGCTCTATTTTATGGACTGTGTTTTTGCTGTAATATCTAAGAAAACTTTCATAACCAAGTCATGATTATGTTGATGGTTGGAATACTATGTAAATTCACTAAACATTGCATTGTTCAGTCACCTTATGGTAAATTTTATGATATAGAGTATATCAGGATGAATTTGTTAAAAATTTATACCTTAAAGATAAGTACTATTCCAGTTCTCTAAACTGATGTTCATCTCATACAAATAACCACAGTCCTACTTTGCAGTCATCCTTATTTGTCTCCCTGTAACTAAATACATCTTCACAATCCTCTGATGTTTCAATTCTAGGTTTAAGAACTTTTTATAGCACAAAAGTGAAACAAATGTCCATCCCTTATAAACACTTTGTGGTATATACATACAGGGGAACACTACTCAACCATAAAAAGTGTACATACAACTGATACAAGTGTTGGTCAGTAAACATAATATGGACAAGATCCAATATTAGTGTACTAAGTAAAAGAAAACAGATTTAAAAGCTCAACTACTCTACAATTCTCTTTATGTGACATTCTTGGAAAAGCAAAATTATAGACAATTAAAAGAATGGTTGCCACAGACTGGGGACTGGGGAAGGGAATTGCTACAACTGGCACAAAAGAATGTTTTTTAGCAGTGCTGGAAATATTCTTAACTTCATTGTGGTGGTGGTTTTATGTAGGTACATATGTAAAACTATACACTTTAAAAGGTGAAATTAGCTGTATATAAATAACACTTCAGTAAACATGATTGATATTTTAAATTGTATATATAAATAGCAAGAATAAACATGTAGAACATAATTTTTAAAAGTTACTACTACCATAACATCACAAAACATCTAGATCTACAAATAAACATAAACAATTATGCATAAGACTTCTGCAAAGAAAACAGATATTATTGACATATTAAATATATCACAAATTAAGATTTATGTGATGCTCACATTTTAGAAAATTCAATATTCTAAAGATGTCAATCATCATATTAACAGTCAAAATCTCATTAGATATATTTTTCATAATTGAATGAATTCTAAAATATATGTGAAAAATGAAAGAATAGCCTGCATACCCTATAAAAAGAACAGCATATAATGACTTATCAACTAAGAAGATTTATAAATCTACAAAACAAGATAATGTATGATAATGAATAAGGGATAGACAGACCAATGAACTTAAATAATTATGACTAAAATGATTCACATGTATATGAAAATATAGTTTATAATAAAGAAAATACTGCAGAGAAGTAGGGAAAGAATTCTATTTTCCAAATAAATGTGTTCAGACAAGTAAACATACATGTGGATAGCAATGAAGTACATTTAAGTATGTACTGTATTATATAGTTTTACCTTTCTTATTTTAACATATATAAAAATAGAATGAAAATATAGGAAAATAACTTATTGATGTTTGTGCAGTAAAATATTTTTAATAGTAAAAAATAGTGTAATAGCTACAGATGATTATATTGAAGTTGAAAATATCTGTTTATCAAAAGATAGCAATATGAATAAAAAAATAAGCCACAAATCAGAATTATATAGAAGAAAAGGCTGAGAGACAGAGAGAAAGAAACTCATACAAATCAGTAAGGAAAAATACTAATAATCCAATTATATAATAGGCAATTGAATTGCATGTACAATTTTATAAAACAAGGAATCTATATGACCAATATGTACATGAAAAGAGTTCAATTTCATTATTAAGGGAAGGCAAATTCACACAATAATAAGATTTCCACTTTTGTGTTGATAGAGTAGCTTGTGTTAAATTAACCTTCCCACTGAAAATGATTAGGAAAGCTCAATTAAACACAAAAAGAAACAAACAAATAAGAAAGTAGATGGAGCTGTGGGAGAATAACAAAGACAATTAGGTTTTTAAGAGGCCAAAGAAAGAAGAGAGATAAACTAGGTTAACTCTACATCAGCAATCATTTCCTCACCTAGCATATTTGCCAGTTTCAATGCTGAGACATGTTTGTTGACTAAAGAGCAGAGTTTCTCCTTGTCTGAATTTGTGTTGCCACAAATTCTTATGTTGAATGTCTAACCTCCAATCTGATGGCATTTGAATATGGGACCTTTGAGTGGTGCTGTATTTGGCATGTATAATGCACACTTTCTTGCCCAAATTTTTGAGGGAAAATAAGGATGCTCATTATACACGGGTAGTAGCTGAAATACCTTGCCTCTGTTCTCATGTTTTGTAATTACTTGTTACATACAATTTCTTCTACCAAAATATGTTACAAAATAAATGCTAAAGCTCCTTTACAATACAAAAAAAACAAGTATCTAAATATAGATAAATTAAAAATGGAATTAAAAAATAATCAAAATATTTTTTTTTCCCTGAAAGTTTGGGTCAAAAACATGGGTGTGCATGATACACGGGAGTGCATTACGCACAGCAAAAATGGTAAATAGCTTTATCTGAGGTCATGAGGGTGTGACCCCATTATGGGATTAGTATTGTGTCTCTCTCTGTGTCATGAGAGGAAACAGTAAAAAAATAGCCATCTTCAAGCCAGAAAAAAAGTCCCTTAACAAGAATTTGGCTCTGTTGGCATCCTGAGACTGGATTTCCCAGACTCTAGAACTGAGAAAAATAAATGTCTGTTGTTTAACCCATCCAGACTATGGTTTTCTGTTATAACAGGCCAAGCAGATAAAAACAGAGGCTTAGATTTTTTTTTCAGAGTGAATTTAGAAGGGAAATGAAAAATTCATTTCAGAAATTCAGGATTATCAAGAAAGTCAGGACTTCATGTGCCCAGCCGAAAGGGTGTGAAAGTTGGTGTGACACCGGATTCTAGGTGTTTGGGCAAAAAGAATCTTTGTATCTTAAAAATATTACAGAGTAAAGCATGCTTTACAAGGGAAAATCACCTCAGAATTATTATTGTGGGAAAAATATTGAGGGGTATTTAAATATATTTCATATCATCTGCCTCCAGTACACCATAAATGATTTCTAGTTTAGACACAACTTGTAATGAAGCAGAATTGTGCATATGATAATGCTTGATACACCAAAAATATTTCAGAGCAGAGTCAAAATAATGGCATTTCCAATAAATGACAATATCCCTTTTTGATGCCCACATAGTGAAATAAATGGATATTAGACCCCTACACATTCAACGTATAGAAATCAGAGCCAGTGGGCTCTAGATATGAACAGACATATCACAAAACCTTCTAGCTGTTTATATTAGAAAACATCTTTGAGAAGTATAAGTATATACATATTCTTCTAAATAGTACAAACTATATATTTTGGACCAGGTAAGTCTTTCTTGTGGGGTTGGGCTAACCAAGTGTTGTAGTATATGCTTAGTAGCATTCATGGTCTCTGCCCACTTATGCCACTAACACCATACCAGTTACAATAACCAAAGGTGACAAAATCATTCCCAGTTGAGAATAATTGAATTAAATTACTTTATAATTAGTCATTAATATTTACTCAAAGGTATCATAAAGTTCCTAAACCAACAGTTAATAAGACAGAGGCTAATCTTAACATATATAACTGAAAAAGTATTTTATCTAATATATATTTAAAAGTAAATAGGGAATTGGAAAATACAGCAGCTAGAAGGACAAGAAGAGACCTCACAGAATGTAAATCTAAATGTACAATGAAAATCAAAAGAGTTATTATCAAATAAAATACCACAATTATGTATTATCCTAAAGCACCAAAATTTCTAAGATGAACTAGGTTTTCCACGTCAAAAGTTGCTGAGAACGTTTAGTTACGGTGGGAATATTGTTAGCTAACTGTTACATTACCGTGCACTAACATTAACCATGTGTTCCATATGATTTCATTTACAGGAAGTTAACAAAATTAGGTGACACTGAAATGTTGTGTTTAGGAATACATGCATATGTTTAAAATTCAAGAAACAAATAACTACAATTCCAGTTAGTAGTTAATTTTTGAGTAAAAAGAAGAGGTGGTGAACGGGCAGGGGAACTTACTAGAGTCTTAT